>CM076582.1:82889005-83152405 GCA_034641835.2 Pinus albicaulis
AATTGAAGCTCAATACTCAAATTTCATAGAATGTAATGCAATCACTGAATGTTTCTTTTAGGAACAAGCAATAGGAGTAGAACCAATATGGAAAAAAAAACTGTATGTCAAATGTTGATAATTAACTGAACTAGCCGAGCCAGAATCTGTGAAGCCCACAAATTAAGAAGTGCTAATGGTGCACTTAATGCTAAGATTGGAAATTCCCATAATATACCTCTGATCTGAAATTGTGAGAACAAAGTATTTCTCATACAGAGATTGACTGTAGGGGCATTCACCGAATATTTCACCTTTCAAAGAAAGGATGAATCCGGAGGCTACCTGGCCCTTCTACGGACTCTGCCTAAATAAATAAAATGTAATCACTGAGATCCGATCAATGAAAGTATTTGTTTTAAGTGTAAAGTATTCATTGATCCAGCTTTAATGTGTGAATAGACAAGTATACATATTCTGCAACTGAAGTATAATGGTTTGAAGATGAACTAATAAGTTTTGTTCACTGTTTAAACCTGCTTGGGAAAAGTTTGCTTATAAAAATTTACTGTTTAAAGGAGCAGAATCTGAAAATATGCAGCAAAATTATATAGTATGACAGCAAATAATTGTTTAAGCAATTCACCCCTCTCTTGGGCTACCTCCACTGGGTCCAAAAGCCTCTAATTAGGCTTTTTCCTCTTTGATTAAATGTTCAAAATGTGAATACAACTTTATAGAAGCCTCAAATGGAAAAATACACTGCAAATTAAGATTCAGAAGGCTCAAATCAGTATAAAATGACTAAACAAACACCTCCATTGGATGAAGGTAGTCCAAAACAGCTCTTCTTCCCTTAGGCCCTGGTAGCTCCACGACCAAAAACGATGGTAAATTCTCTGTTATAGCGCCCCGATGGCTCTGTAAACACTCCCAACAGCTTCAGAATTCTTTATACACCCAAAATCAAAAAAAAATTTGTATCAAAAGGCCTTTCTTAGCCAAAGTTATGGCTCTTTTACTCCAACTGCCAGTTTGGCCTAGTAAAACTCCACTAAATCTGGCTAACTGCCAGATAGCCCAACAAAAATGGAGTTCGGCGCTGTATTTGGGGGTCTGCCATTAATTCCGCCAGTTAGAGGGGGTTAACGGATAAGCCCACGTGACCGGATTGAACGGGGTTCGTTGAACAACTTTACAAATATGTCGGTGTTGATTAATGTTTGAAACCATATATTAAAACAAAATCTGCACCTTTCGCCGGTCCTATGTGACCATACCCCAACGTGCACGCCGAACAAAATTCAAACTTTCTGCCATAGTTTAAACAAATAGCACCGTGGCCCAACGGCTAGTCTGCTCCGTTGGCACGGCCCCGACCCGGTTTCAAACCTCACGTGGCGCCTTTTAATTGGCTGCGCCCAGAATATTTTGCAGAATATTCTGTGGAATATTCCACGGAATATTCCCAAAATATTATGTGGAATATTCTTTTTTTAATAAAAATTTTTTTGTAAAGTCCATTTTGGGCTTTTTTTAATTGAAATTGACGAACTTCAAAGTTGAATATCTTCTTCATACGGCGTCGGATTTGAGTGTCGTTTGCAGCTACAAGATCGTTTTGGCGAGCTCTTTCCAGTCGATCTGTTTTGGACCAATTCTGAGCAACTTCATTTTTTAGCATTTTTCTACAAGGGACTTGATCTCCTGATCATACCTCCCAAATGGGAAGCTTTTGGACCCTCAAAATCTTTCTGATTACTGAAACTGATGATGTGGAGACTGATTCTCCACTCTTCCACCCTTGAATAACTGAAATCTACCCGATTTCATCAAATGAAGCTTTTGAGAAAATGATAACCTGTCTCTGGAATCAACTGATCGACCATTGCTAAGATTCACTGAGTCATGATGCAAATGATTAAATTTTGCAGAACAACAATTGTAATCTGTAGAAAACAAATTTTTTCTACACTGATAAAACTTCCCAGAAGACTTAAAATAATTGTCACCTTGCAAACTATTCCCATGGCGAATTCGACCATACTGAAACCAACTTTTTCCCATGCTGAATGGTGTGTCCTTCTTTCTTGCACTGCTTTTCTTTGACACTTCATTCACTGCATTGGCTGACCCAAAAGGTAATTTGTGCAACACAACATCATATTATTTCAAAGACAAACTGTTATCAAACTGAGACAAATCATTAGCTACATCATAAAAAGGCGAATGCTCAAAATCTGGTTGTTTCAACATCAACAAAGTTAGACTTTGACTTGCATTAACTAGTCTTTTCAATTGACTTGCATGGAGTAAAGAAGATTCCATCTTCTTCTTGTGAGCTCTCACAATGTACTCTTTACCATCTTTGAACAAGTGATACTTGTTTTCATGGCGATGAAAGATGGCCTTCCTGTCAAATAAATAAGGACTTCCCAAAACAATACCTGAGATATCAAGTGGCACCACATCAAGTTCCATTGTGTCAATAAAGTGTGCAGTTATTGCAAAGCGCAATATGCACTTTCTTGAGACTTGCAAATTGGCATCCTTACATATCCATCCAAGTGGATAAGGCTTCGGATGTGGAATGGTCTCAAGTTTAAGCTGCTTGACCAAGTCTTCAGATATAAGATTCGCTTGTGACCCATTGTCAAATAGTGTGTCAATTTTGGTATGTTTTGAAATTACCCTCACATGGAAAAGCTCTATCCTCCTCTTTTCATCATGAGTATCTTTGTGACAATTCAAAGAGCTAGAACTGGGATTTGTGTCTTGCACCACTTCTTTCCCCTTAATGTTCTTTAAAACCATGCCTATGTTTTTTGTCTCATCTCCTGAGTCTGACCCTAAGTCTTGCTCAACTGTTGCTACAATTTTCTCCTTTTCTTTGGTCTTGTTTTTTTTCTTGAATTTTTCTGGTTTCAGTTCAGGATGAAGCTTCCAACAATGATCTTCATCATGACTTGTCTTCGAATAGTTCTTGCAAAAGAACTTTCCTTTTTCCTTTCTTGAATTTGCAACTCTCTTCTTTCCTTTGTTTTTGAAATTACTATCCTCATCAAAAATATTCTTTCCTCTAGCTACTAAATGTGAAGCCTGCACACAGACTTCATCTAAGCTGGTAGGATTGAACATTAGGATAGTATGTTTAAGGTAACTGTGCAAACCTCCTATGTATTTCAACAAGGTGTCTTGACTTTGTAAGTCTACTCCAAGTAGAAGTGCTCTCCTTCTAAACTCTTGGGTATAATCTTGCACATTTTGACCCTTAAGTTGCCTAAAATTTTTCCAATTCATGATTGCTTTCTGAATATGAGCAAGAGGATAAAATTGTTTCTTAATAGCAGTAATAAACTCAGACCATGTTAGAGTTATCTTACCATACTTTTTAATCTCCTCTCTAGTCTTGGCTTCCCACCAAACCAAAGCTGCTCCATCCATTCTCAAAGAGGCTAATTGGATTTTAGTGTCATCATCATGCAAATTCTGAATTCTTAGATAGACTTCCAGCTGTCTAATCCAGTTATCCAATTTCTCTGCATTCACATCACCATTAAACATCAGCAACTCAAACTTCACATCAAGCTTTAACAAAGGATTTTTAAGAGATGTTTTTGTTTTTTGTGACTGATTTTCAGAAGTTGAAGAGGATGATGTGGAGGATGAGGATGATGATGGAGATGGTGGATCACCATTTCCTCCATTCCCTTTCTTAGACTCATCTTTGTCTTTCTTTCCTCTTGAAGAATCTCCTTCTTCTCTTTGGTTTCTAGACCCTTCTCCAGCAATCCTATCATTTCTCTCCTGGTATAGGATCCTAACCATCTCAGTCAAGTCCAAGAAAGCTTTTCTAAAGACTCTTTCTTCTTCCTTGGGATCCATTTCCTCATGTAATTCTACTTCTCTGGAAGACATGTTTGTGGCTGATTCTAAGGCTAATGAGGATGAAATGGAAGGTGGATGTAATGGCACTCTAGCCCTCCTTGGTTGAGGATTAACTTGTTCTCTAACCAATAGACCTTCCCCTCTTTGCAATTTCATCCTAGTAAGCATCAAATTTTGCAGAATAATACAATTTACTTGCACAAATTTCACAAAATCTTAAGCAAAATCTTGAGCTCTGATACCAACCTGATCTGAAATTGTGAGAACAAAGTATTTCTCACACAGAGATTGACTGTAGGGGCATTCACTGGATATTTCACCTTTCAAAGAAAGGATGAATCCGGAGGCTACCTGGCCCTTCTACAGACTCTGCCTAAAGAAATAAAATGTAATCACTGAGATACGATCAATGAAAGTATTTGTTTTAAGTGAAAAGTATTCATTGATCCAGCTTTAATGTGTGAATAGACAAGTATACATATTCTGCAAATGAAGTATAATGGTTTGAAGATGAAAGTTTTGTTCACTGTTTAAACCTGCTTGGGAAAAGTTTGCTTATAAAAATTTATTGTTTAAAGGAGCAGAATCTGAAAATATGCAGCAAAATTATATAGTATGACATCAAATAATTGTTTAAGCGGTTCACCCCTCTCTTGGGCTACCTCTGTTGGGTCCAAAAGCCTCTAATTAGGCTTTTTCCTCTTTGATTAAACGCTCAAAATGTGAATACAATTGTATAGAAGCCTCAAATGGAAAAATACACTGAAAATTAAGATTCATAAGGCTCAAATTAGTATAAAACGACTAAACAAACACCCCCATTGGATGAAGGTAGTCCAAAACAGCTCTTCTTCCCTTAGGCCCTGGTGGCTCCACGACCAAAAACGCTGGTAAATTCTCTGTTAGAGCACCTTGATGGCTCTGCAAACACTCCCAACAACTTCAGAATGCTTTCTACACCCAAAATAAAATAAAAAAATTCGTATCAAAAGGCCTTTCCTAGCCAAAGTTATGGCTCTTTTACTCCAACTGCCAGTTTGGCCTAGTAAAACTCCACTAAATCTGGCTAACTGCCAGATAGCCCGACAAAAATGGAGTTCGGCGCTGTATTTGTGGGTCCACCATTAATTCCGCCAGTTAGAGGGGGCTAACGGATAAGCCCACGTGACCGGACTGAACGGGGTTCGTTGAACAACTTTACAAATATGTCAGCGTTGATTAATGTTTGAAACCATATATTAAAACAAACTCTGCACCTTCCGCTGGTCCTATGTGACCATACCCCAACGTGCGCGCTGAACAAAATTCAAACTTTGTGCCGTAGTTTAAACAAACAACACCGTGGCCCAACGGCCAGTCCACTCCGTTGGCACAACCCCGACCCGGTTTCAAACCTCACTGCGTGCAGCAAAATTTTAATTGCCCGTTCCATTCTGCCTTGGGGCCACGTGGTGGCCTCCGGGCTGGCCACGTGGCGCCTTTTAATTGGCTGCGCCCAGAATATTCCGTAAAATATTCTGTGGAATATTCTTTTTTTAATAAAAATCTTTTTTATAAAGTCCATTTTGGGCCTTTTTTAATTGAAATTGACGAACTTCAAAGCTGAATATCATCTTCATACGGCGTCGGATTTGAGTGCCGTTCGCGGCTACAGGATCGTTTTGGCGAGCTCTTTCCATTCGATCTATTTCGGACCAATTCTGAGCAACTTCATTTTTGAGCATTTTTCTACAAGGGACTTGATCTCCTGATCAACCTCAGAATACACTTTGCTTCCTTCCAATGACTCTCATGGGGATATTGAGAAATTTGAGAGACCAAACTTACAGAAAACAAAATTTTAGCTCAAGTGTGAGTAAAAAAGAGTAGACTCTCAACTAATTCTCATTACAATGTAGAATCTACTTGTGGTTACATGCAATTAGTGGGAAGGGTAACAAAGTGGGTGTAGTCTTAAAAATAGTTATGCTAAAGTGTTGAAGTAAATAAATAGCACAAGACGTATAGAATCCTCCTTAGCAAAAGGGACAAAGGTGTTAGAATAATCAATTCCTTCAACATGTGAAAAACCCTTGGCCATAATATGTGTCTTATATGGATTTTTTTTATGGTTTTGTTTTTAGTATTAATTTGAGGTTTCACATAAAATTTAAAGGAAGTTTGGATATGGATTTAATTTTTATGGTTTTGTTTTTAGTATTAATTTGAGGTTTTGCATTTTTTATTCTGAAAATTCAAATAATATTAATTTTTGTATGGGTTGTATTTTGAAGTACATAGATGCAAAAAAAAATTACTAATTGAAGAAACAAAGAATGATATTGTTTATTGTTTGAGAATAAATTGCATAACAATATTTTTTTTTTTTTAAGTATTCAATAATGTTGATTGATAATTAGAAGATCAACTTTACAATAATGAATAAGACGGATAAGATGGATATATAAGTTTATAAGTTTTTATAAATTTTTTAATAGAACTTTAATATTTTATAATTGAAATATAGGAAAGAAAAAAAAAGAAAATAATTGGTTCCAATCAATAAGATTTGTTAAAGGATTCGTATACCACTTTTCATAAGTAGAGAAAAGGAAGAAAAACTCGGAGCAAAAAATCCTCTCCAAAAGTGAGAAAAAAAGAAGAAGATAAAAGATGAAGGAGGAGATAAATGAAGGAGAGGAGATGACCAACTTCCTTCACTCCAAGCATGAGTGATAACTGAAGAAACCTTAATGATGTCAGGGTTTAGTGAAGATATCTGCTACATGCTCTTCAGTAGGAACATACACTAGGCTAAGAACAACATATGGATATGTTGGCAAGAGAAATGCATCTTGATCTCAATATGGTTGGTCCTTTGATGCTCCAATGGATTTCTATAAATATGTATGCACTCTAATTATCACACCAAAGAATAATAGGATGATCCTGTTGAATGTCAAACTTAGTCAATAGCTATCGAAGCCAAACAACTTCCCTACTAGTAATAATTGAAGCTCAATACTCAAATTTCATAGAACATAATGCAATCACTGAATGTTTCTTGTAGGAACAAGCAACAGGAGTAGAACCAACATGGAAAAAAAAACTGGACGTCAAATGTTGATAATTAACTGATCTAGTCGAGCCAGAATCTGTGGAGCCCACAAATTAAGAAGTGCCAATGGTGCACTGAATTCCAAGATTGGAAATTCCCATAATATACCTCAGAATACAATTTGCTTCCTTCCAATGACTCTCATGGGGATATTGAGAAATTTGAGAGACCAACCTTACAGAAAACAAAATTTTAGCTCAAGTGTGAGTAAAAAAGAGTAGACTCTCAACTAATTCTCATTACAATGTAGGATCTACTTGTGGTTACATGCAACTAGTGGGAAGGGTAAAAAAGTGTGTGTAGTCTTAAAAATAGTTATGCCAAAGTGTTGAAGTAAATAAATAGCACAAGACATATAGAATCCTCCTTAGCAAAAGGGACAAAGGTGTTAGAATAATCAATTCCTTCAACATGTGAAAAACCCTTGGCCATAATATGTGTCTTATATTTGTCAACAGATCCATCTATTGCATATTTGGTTTTGTAGATCCACTTAAAAAATACCAAGTTACATACCTTGAAAAGATGAATGAGATCCCAAGTGTGATTATTCATCGAAGAAAAGTATTCTTTTGTCATGGAAATTTTCCATTTAGGTAGTCCAATAGCATCAAAAAATTGTTGTGAATCTTCTAAAATGGAAAAACCAAAAATAAAGATTCCATTTGACTATGGTTGATTGGAGAGAAGATAAATAAATAAATGGCTTCACAACAATATCTCTTAGGATTATTTTTCATATATAGACTCCTCTTCAAAGATTGGTCTTGAACAAGTTGTTCCTCATTAGACTACATAGTTTTTTAGGGGATGTTGATAGGAGATTCTCTTTTCAATGAGGACACAACTAAACTTTCCTCATATTTGATATCTACAAAACCATTAATGAATAGGACCATTCATTAAAGTAGTTCTGAGGTCTAAAATGAGATTTTTAAGGAAAATAATAAAATAATAGATAATTTTTTAAAGAAAAATAAAGGAAGCTACTTATTTTACAGTAATTATGGCTTATCTCCTTATAATTTTACTAAAATATCAAGTGTAGACACCCACTTAATGAAGAATTAAATTCCAATTCCACGAGTACCCACTTTGTATACTTATGAGTAGACCCGTATAAAAAAAACATATTCAGTATGCTTTTTTCATGTACTTTCAATTTTTTTTCAATGTGGGTCTACTAAAAAGTATGTAGAGTGGGTACTCGTTGGATGTGAAATCTAATTCCACATCGAACATGTGTCTACACTTGAAATTTTAATGAACCTATAAGGACATAAGTTGAAAATACAATTAAATTTTTCTTCTTCTTATTTTCCATCCAAAATATTTACTCCGGGGAATGACATCATCATCTTGAATCCCATTGGTTCTTTTAAAGTTAATTTTGTAAGTATTTTTTTGGTTTTTAGGCCCAACTTTTACCTCAAAACTCCCCTAATTATCAACAATAAAAGTTAAGAAAAGAGAACAAGACAATGACATATTGTTGTGCTCACCAAAATAGACATCTCTTTGAAACAAGAATTCCTTAGAAGTAGGACCAAAGATCCTATATGCCTTCACATCCTCATAGTAGCCAATAAATATAAATGGTCGACTCTTCTTTTCCATTACTTTATGCTTTTCATATGGAATTAATGACCAAGCTAGACTACAAAATACTTCGAAAGAAGTGACATCAAACTTAACATGGGTCCAATATTCCACTAGAATTGTATGTTGAGCTACCTTATGAGGAATCTATTTTTGAATATATTTGGCGTAATTAATTTCTTGATTCCAAAAAGTTTCCATATTCTTGGATTAAATCATGGAATTTTCCATTCCTTTAGTGTCCATTTCTTCCTTTCAACAAGACCATTTTTGTTCAGGAGATCTAAGGAGTAAAGTTTTGATGTTGTATGCTTTACACTCTACATAAATGTTTGAATTTTTAGTTGGGATTATTCCCCCATTATCAATGTGGATTTTCTTTATGGAGAAAGATGGTTGTTCTTAAGAAAAGGCTTTGAATGTATTAAATGTCGTAAATACTTCACACTTGTACTTAATGAAGTATATGCAAGAGTGTCATGAAAAATCATCAATAAACGTTAGTGTATACTTAACCACTATGAACGAATGAGTTATAAATGACATAAAATATCTTTGCACCAAATCAAGAAGTGTTGTATCATCTAAATATTTCCCTTTAGGAAAGGGACTTTTATTTTTATTTCCAAAATTAGAACCTACACAAACCTGATTAGTACAAGAAACTTTTGGATGACCAAGAACCATATTCTAAGTGCACAATTACTACAACTATTTGTGTTTAGATGTCCATATATTCCATTGCGATAATAAATTAGTAGATATATTAGGAATAAGGGACATATTATTAATGCATCCATCCACTAATTGCATTATTCCTAACCCTAAATCATCAAGGTGAGTAGAGTGTCCAACTACATTATGTGAGATGTTTCTTTTGATATAAAAGATGGTAAGTATTGAAAATAATTCATATGATGGGATGCACCTGAATAAAATATATATATTTTTTTATGAATTTATATAGGGATTTAGTTGATAAAACATTTGCTTTACTTGTTGAAATATTGTACTTCTTCATGCTTTCATCTAATGCTTTCAATTTATCCCAACACTTTGCTTCGATATACCTATGTTTTCCACAAAAAGTACATGATTCATTTGAATTGTACTTAATATTACTTATACTTTATGAGATCCATTATAATTAGATGTTGGAAGGGTTGGTTTAATGTTATGTCGGGGCTTTAGAGGGAAACTCATAGGCTTGAGTAGAATATTTTTCATGTTTGAACCAAGCTTTATGTTTAGCTTTAGATGTATGGGAAACAAGAACTTGATTCAATGAACTAGAAAGAGAATCTAGTTGCATAAGCCTATATTGTTCTATTTTAAGCAGTCACAAAATGTATCAAAATTTGAAATTTTAAATGAATCTCCAAGGGAATCCATACAATATTAGAATGTAGATCAGAAAAACCCTCAAAAGGACACTTTATTTTTTATAAGAAAAATAAGACACGCTTATTTCCTAATTTATCCTTTCCACACTTTTTTCATTAGGTCAATAATAGCCTGATTTTTGCAAGATAATCCTCAATAGAGGCTTTCTCATAAGTTATCAATGTTGATAACTATGTGTCCAATTATAAAGCGTGAAATTCCTTAACCTTTCCAAATAAGGAGGCCAACTTATCCCAAATTTCTTTTAAAGTTGTACATTTATCAATATTAAACAATAAGTTATCTAAAACATATAGCCCAATCAATCCAATGGATTTTTATTGCTTATTTTATTATGTATACTTTTCTGTCTTTGGTAAACACGAGTTGATCTTTATTTAAAATCTACCAAAGTTATTTTTACTATAGTAGTTGTTGCATTTTGAATTTCAATGTGTGAAAATTATGGGGAGTTAGGATTGCTATGGTCCTTGACTTGTCCATGTTTTAAAAAAACTTGCTCCAAATCAAACTTGCATCTAGATAAAAAAACTCCTTTAAATTCTTGCTTGGAAATAAAATATTCTTGCAAAAAATAATTTTGTTTCACCACTCAAATATTTTTTTTTTGTTAGATAATGTAAGTCCTGAGATTATTGGCATGCCTAACCTGTGGCTTGAGTAGTTGTGACCCAAAGGCATCTAAGTCTTCAAAATGACCCAAGGATTGAACCCAACCTAGGTCACACCAATCCTTAGCATGATTGGATTTTTTTCCAATAGAGTTTCAAGCCAGTAGCCTTTTCACCACGAAGTGCCTTAATAGAAAACCCTGTCACAGTCATCTCTACACTTCATAGGAGCCACTCCAAAAAAAAATTGAATCACCAGAAATAAAAGTTTTCCCCACAAATTTTAATAAATTTTCTAGATGAAATTTGAAGAAACCTATATTTTTTCCCGAGAAAACTTTCACCAACTAAAAACCTTTTCACTACAATTATTTTGGTAAAAATATCATGGGATTTAAAATAGTTAAAGCTAGAAGGTTAATATGCATTCGGTCTAGTAATTTGAGTGATTGTTGTTGCATACACTCACTCCAAAAACTACAGGAATACATCCCAACAAACTAAGCACGTGATATATTTGATCATGTGACCACAAAATAACCCAATCATTTCTCTACATCACCAATAGATTTGTATAGAACTAATAAAATAATAGATATAAAACTTTCAAAATCAAATTGTGATCTAGCAAGGTAAAATTAGATTTGTTCTAATCACTTTTGACAAATATCTCTTAGAACACAAGAAGGGGTTTGTAGATTTTCTCTATCACGTTAATAAAAAAAGAAACCCAAGGACTCGTCTACATAACCTGAAACACTTTTATTAAGAGAGAAAATTGAAGAAATGAATAAAGATATTCTTCATTATCTTAGAAATAACTAAACAACAATCTTATTTATAGTACCAAATGAAGCTTCTAGCGATAAATATAAAATAAGATTTATAACATAGAAAGTAAAATTACTCCATAAACTTACAAATTTCAATGTTCTTTTATTGAAACTTTAAGATAATTACAATATTTATTATCTTTATTTATTTTTTAATAAGATTGAATTTTAAATTACATATATTCCTTTTATAAAATGTCACAAAAATCTAATTTAAAACACACTTTTATAAAAATATTGAAATTTTCCACATATATAAGTTTAACTTATCATGATGCTACAGAATATACAAATTATCCTATTTTCCTTCAATTTTCCATTATGCTCCGAAATATACCATTGTATTCATGCAAATATATTTCTTGTGGTTGTTTTTTTTTTCTCTGAAGGGTAAAACCCCATATTTTATTCAACTTTAAACAAGAAAAAAAGTACCTTATGTAAATGTTGAACACATTCAGTAAGATAGGTCTCTTGGCTTATGTCCAAAAGAATAAGTTGAAAAAAATTACATAAGAGTTTTCAAAGTTAAGTGTGATAATAATCACATAACGTTTCTTTCTTCCCTCTCTTCTATGGACCTTTTTCCACCCCCCTTAGTTGGGTTCTATTGAAACCATTACCAATTTTCTTCTTGTTTTCTTCAATGGGCGTTCTTTGTTTGAATATGAGCTTTAAAACGCATGCACTCTTTTTGTACCCCCCATCCTGATTTTTTGTGTGACTCATTTTTTTGTTGTTCTCATACATGGATCTCTTCTGATTCGATGTCATTCTGCATATGGCTTGTGTAACCATTTTGGATTAGAGCATACCCTTCTGCTTGGTTTTGAGAGTTCTCTGTGATTTCTTCTTCCTCTTCTTATGAGAATTAGGGATTAGAAAGATGCCATCCATTTGTGTTGCGAGCTTGCCCCCTTTTATTTTTCACGATCTCTTTTGTTTGTGGGCATGGATTTTGCAAGTGTCTTTTTTGGTAACATATTTTGCAACTGAATGATATAGTTTCATAATCCAGAAAATGGGTCCAATGAAAATTTTTATGTTTCAATTGTATGTGATTAGGTAGACCTTAACTGGGGTCTATTTATACGCATGTTTTGGTGAAGGTAAATATGTATTTCTCTTTTTCTTTCGAGTACCATGTTTTTTAATGACCTGAAGGTGTTTCCAATTTCCCCTAGAGCCTTTTCATGCCATAAAGGAAGGGTTACATTTGATCGCCTCACCCATACCAAAATTGTTGATGCTTCCATTTTTGTGGCATCCAAATCAGGGAACCAAGGGGTGATGACGAGCCTAACTCTTCCCCAAAACTAGGGTTTTCCATTCAATACTTTCTCCATATATTCCTGAGTATCGAAATGAATAATAAGGAAACGATTGGAGCATAGCTAAATATCACAGTTGGGGGTCCAAGTTCAAAATACCCAATGGTGTAAAGCATCATATTAAGCTATAAATTGTTGAATGTATAGATCAAAACAATAGATTGGAGAGAAGAAAAAATGGTGTTTACTTATGATAGGTTAACCTCCATGCAAAACACTTATTTCATTTGTAATACAAAAGAATTTTATGGGTATTACTGAGGTGGATCCAATAGATTGGAGCCCTTCCCTTGCACCGCATCCTTGTAGTAGACAAAACTCCCATAGTTCTACAAAACCTCCACACAACCTCAAGTTAAATACTATGGTAGAGTTTATTGAGATGCAGTAATTCTTCATTTGAGAACAATATTGAAGCAACTTCGCTGAAAAAACAAGACACTATGTATTTGTAGGAATACCAAGCCTATTTTCTGTGTGTTGCTTCATATCTATCACTAAGTCTAAATCTACAATCTAGAAAAGGGAAGAATTCCATTTTAGGTTCTTGATAAAGATATGGAATCCCCCTATTCTATATTTTCCTTTCTTCCATTCCACTTGTATTGGTGTGAACATGGGAGATATCCTTGAAAATTCAAGACATGTAGGATGGCGAGAGACTAGTCCTTGGTAGCTATGGTGGGAATTGGGAGGTGAACATAAACTCTCATCTTGGGATAGATGAGTACCTCCTCAGTGTAAACCTCGTAGATGAACTTGTTGTTTGGAGGGATTTTGTTCTTGATTCATCTCATGAGCTTCTGATTGAAGGTTCTACCCTTTCTACTCTCCAAATCATTCACAAAGTTGTAAAATTCCAGCAGTGTTTTCAGCCCTTATGTGGTTTCAACAGGCTTTTCATCCCTTAAAATCAAAATCTCTCTACCCATAGTTGCAACCTCCTATAACTTGGAGCATCATGCCTATATAGATTTCCATGAAATATCCACATTGTCTTTGTCCTTCATTTCAAACTCATCACGCTTCAAATGATCACTACTCACACTCCTTAAGGACCCTAGCTTTGCAAAAACCCTAACTCCCATCTCCATCGTGACTCCTCCATGATGAAATAAGAGTTGAAGAGTAAGGATAAAAATATTTTGGTGTCAGATTAATATGTGGCTTTAAATTGATATTACCTCAAAATTGCAAAATACATATGCCAAGGTGACATTGTTTTTCCATAGTTCACCGTAAGTGGTCTCAATATGGCACAAGGGGTCTCAATATGGCACAATGGAAACTAGATATATTTCTTTCTTATAGAGGAGTGATTTTAACCAATATAATATCAATTGTTGGTTACAAACAAGACTATCATCTATTGAACTGCATATTAAATAAATACAACTACTACAATCCATAAAATGAGATAAGGAGTCTCAAAAAGTCACAGGAGTTGGATTATGGGCGTTGATACCTCATGGAGCTTGGGATTATTTCCAAAATAAAGGTGCCTCTCTAGGTTGGTTATTTTTCCATCCAGGCTCACCAAACGTAAATGTTGAGAATGTTCGACCCGCTTATTTCATTCAACGTATAAATTATGTCATTCTTGTCCTCATTCTTCTCTTTTAAGACCCTGGTTAGAAGGGTTTTCATTTTCCAATGAAGGGTGATGAATTTTAGGAATTGGATCTATCTTCCCCTAATGTGGCCAAGGTAGCTAATGGTCTTTATAGCCTTCATTTTTCCTATAAATTGAGGGCTTGACCATTGAGAAAGGGATCAAAATTCTATGTATTGTTATGTTATCGAGATCGCCTTTGAGAGAGATTTTGGGAGATAGGATATGGAGGAGTTTCTTTCTGCAACATCATTTGGTTGTAATCATCCTTCTATTCATTAATATATAAATATATTGTTCGTTATTCTAGACCATTTTTCAATGTTTATGTCTCTATAGTTTGATTAATGATGGTTTGGAAGTCAATCTCATGATGATGTATTCAATAATGCGTAGTTTGTCACTTACTAGTGTTTTTTATTGACAAGATTATTATTCTCTGAAGGTCGGTTTTTTTTCCTTTTGTGAGCAATATTATTCTTTGGGGTTGGGTGGGAGCACTTATCAACTACACTAACTACTCCAATTGATCTATGTAGGAAAACATGCATGTTATTTCTTTCCATTGCCTCATCAATCCCATTTTACCTCTTACATTATTGAATGGGTTGGAAATTAGAATAGTAGATCCCTTGACCTATCCATCTCAAGGTTCCAGGAAAAATTAAGAGGGTTTTGCTTGTCCAACATAGCACAATTCCATATAACAAACATTACATGAATTTACACCATCTTGTTCATAATTTTAATTATTATATATTTTTATACCAGTAGAAGGCAGAGTATATTGTAATTAGTTTGGGCCAAAATATTTTGACTTTTAATTAATTTTCATTTTTTTAGAAACTATTTCCAATGTTTATTAAAGTCTTCGTAAAATTAAATATTAAACTTATATTTTTGGAAATTGAAAAATATTTTTTAAATTTTCTAATATTTTATTGGTGGATGACTAATTTTACGTGGTTTAAAAACAATTTTTCAGAATTAAAAATTGTTTAAAAATAAATAAATTAAAAAAGACCTCTAATCACCAAGTGTCCTCGGTTTTTTTCTTCCCAAATATATGGATTTTTCCATAATTAATATTCTCTTTTCCAAAAAAACCAATTTCCATTAGGTTTCAGGCATTTACTAACCAATGGAAACTAGCGGGTTTTAAAAAAAACAATGTTGAATAATACACTAATTATTTTCTTCATATTTTTCCCTTTATTGATTTTTATTATTAAATGGACTTGGTACAATCATTTTGCTCAATAAACCTTACCTATTTCAGACTGTAAACTTCTGTGATCCATAATTGTTTAACCAACTCTTCCTGAAAAATCACAACATAATTTGGAGGATCGACGTGTTTCAAACTACCCAGTGTAGTTCATCATCAGGACTTTGCTACTTGTGTTATAAATATTGTTGAGATGCAACGACCACTTGTCAAAACCTAGTCAATATTTAATGCATTATAATGTTATAAAAATAAAATATTAATAAAAATAAAATAAAATTTAATATTAAAATTAAAATTAATAGGGGTGAACGTTAGAATAATAAATTAAAAAATAAATCAATAAAAATAAAAATAAATAAATCAATAAATAAATAAAAATAATAAAAATAAATAATAATAATAATCATAAAAACATAAAAAAATATTTAAAAACACGAGACCGAAAAAATAAAAATAAACTAAAAAAATAATAAAAAGGAAGAAGAGAGACAAACAACACAAACCAAGGAAAAAGGGCACTCCTAAGAGATTAGAGATAGAATCTAGCACCTACTGATTTTCCATCTGTCATCCCTATTCAGAGTACATGACCTTTTCTCAATTTCAACAGCTTCCCAGAATTTGTGGTGATGGAAATGCTCCACCCTCGCGATAACCCTAGACTCCTCCAAACAAATCTAACGATTCGTCTTTCCAACATGCTTAGCAAGAGCAGAGGACTTAGTTCTACAGTGCCTCAAATCCGTCGCATGTTCTTGTAACCTCTTACTTATCAACCGATTGGTTTCTATAATGTAGGGAACCCCACAGGAGCATGGTATCAGATAGACACCTTTCATGCTTTTGGGGTCCAACGAGTCTTTAACAAACCTGAGGGAAGTACGAATGGTGTTGAAATCTCTAGTGGTAGATGAGATCAAATGATTTCTTATAATCCGAGAAATTTTGACTGAAGTGCCATGAATAAATGGCAATTGGACCTTACAAACTAATTCACCAAGATCTTTCTTAGGTTTAGGACCTATGCTAGCATTCATGAAAGCTCTAAGACCTTGATGTTTACTATAACCATTCATCTCAAAGACTCTAAGGAGATGGGATTTCTCTTTCTCGAAGTAATCTTCATCAGAAACCCTAAGAGCTCTAGTGGCCAATGTGTTGAGAAAACCAACCTTCTAGTTAGGAAAATAATGAGAACTAGTGTGAAGATATTTCTCAGTGTGGGTCTTCTTCCGAAAGACCTAGTGAGTAAAAGAGCCATCATCCTTCCTAGAGACTAGAACATCAAGAAAAGGAAGGCTACCATCAACTTCTGTTTCCATGGTAAACTTAATAGAGTTCGATTGACTATTCAGGTGCTGATGAAAGCAATCCAACTCTTGACGACCATGCAACCATTTTATGAAAGTGTCATCGAAAAAACGTTTCCAAATCTTTGGCTTGAACAAGCCTGAAGCCAAGACTTTAGATTCAAAATCTTCCATAAAAAGGTTTTCCACAACCAGAGAAAGCGGGGAACCCATGCAAACACCGCAAGTTTTATCATAGAACTCACCATCAAAGCTAGAGAAAGTTGAAGTTAGACAATTTTTTACCAATTTGGCTTTGTCTGGATCAATGATGCGGTACATCACTTCAACTGCCTCTTTGATAGGAATGTTGGTATAAAGAGAGACCATATTAAAACTAACAAGGGTGTCATCGGGATCAGAATGTAAATTACTCAACTCCTTGACAAATGAGGAGGAATCCTTTAAAAAGGAATCAGATTGACCAACAAGAGGCTTAAGCTTCTACACCAAATACTTCGCAAGGAGATAAGTGGGACCTCCAATTGTATTAACAATAGGTCTGAGGGGGACCCCCTCCTTATGAATCTTAGGCAGTCCATAAATATTTGGAGTGATCAGGTTGCTCTCAATCAACTTATGGCTCATAGACCCCACAGTGCTACTTGAATTAATAGCAACTGTCACAATTTTAGACACCTTACTAAGGGGGTTCTTCGAAAGCTTCCTATAACTGTCGTTGTTACAAAGACAGTCAAACATCTTTATTTTTATAATCCTCTTTATCCTTTTTATCTTATTTTTTAGGTCTCGTGTGATTCAGGTGGATATTGGTGGCCACCCACCTATTCCATTTGGACCCACATCATTAGTTCTTTCAGTTTCTCACTTTCAGCACAACTTACTATTTTTAGTAGTTTTTCGGGTCTTAAACTTTCGAAGTTGTTTTGAGGCCCTAAACGAGGTATTTTGGGAAACCCGGGAGCAACATAGGTCCATGGAATGATGTTCATAGGTCCATGGACCGACGTTGCTCACACCAAAAGTTGTACTCCTAGTATAAATCTTTATAACGAGGTATGATGTGGGTAAAACGGAAATCGTATGGCAAAGTTACGTCCCCGCGAAGTTGAAACACCAATTTACCCAAACGGGGCCCATAGTTTTGGCGCTTCATCTCCTACTATTAGGTTTTTGGATGTTTAGGGTTTTGCATTGTTTCTCAACAATAAATAGGCCTTCAAGCCTCATTGTAACGCATTTTAGAGGCATGTAGCCGCCACCTCTCTACTCAGAGATAAGCCTGCTAGCGCTTTAGTTGTTTATTTCTATTAAGTCTATAAGCATATTTCAGTCGTTTGTTATTAATAAAATGAAGTATTATTTCCGCTGCATCTCTATGTTTATATCTATTTCTATATTTTATTGTGTTCCTGCATTAATCCAGATCATCATGTTTTTAAATATTTTTCTTATGTTTTCATGATTATCATTATTATTATTATTATTTTGAATTTTAATTTTATTTATTTATTGGTTTATTTATTTAATTTTATTTTGTCTCACGTTCACCCTTGTTAATTTTAATTTTAATTTTATTTTATTTTATTTATTATTAATATTATAGTTTTTTATTTTGTTTTTGTTTTTTGTTTTTATTTATTTATTTATTTGTTGATTTATTTATTTATTTATTTATATTTTTATTTATTATTCTAACGTTCACCCCTATTAATTTTAATTTTAATATTAGATTGTATTTTTTGTTTATTAAAATTTTATTTTTAGAACGTTATAATGCATTAAATATTGACTAGGTTTTGACAAGTGACTGTTGCATCTATTTATATTCAACTATTCTAATTAGCACAAGTAGCAAAGTCGTGATGATGAACTACATTGGGTAGTTCGAAACGCGTCGGCCCTCCAAATGATATTGTGATTTTTCCAGAATAGTTGGTTAAACCTTACCTATATTATATATTTTCACAATTCATAAATAAAAAATAAAATTTAAGTCAGCACTACAATAAATAAGATTTTCTCTTTTGTCTTCACAATTTTAATCATAACTTATAAAAGAAAAATAGGAATCTTTTGCGCACATACTTAAAGCTTTTGTGTACCTAAATTTTTTATTTTAATATACTAGAAATTGTCATTTTACATATGAATTCTTTGCCACGCGATTAAGGCAGCACGAGATACTTCATATCAATTTAATTTTTTCGACATAGAAATTCTAACATAGATTATTTATTTGTTGTTGAATTGGGATGAGTATAAAATTAAAGTTAAAAAATAATGTTATACTAATTAGCTTTTTTAATTTTTTAATTTTATTTATATCATATACATACATTATTTAATTTAAGGATACTAGACATTGTAATTTCTCCTCCTTATTTGCTCCTATAAGCTGAATATGCAATAAAAAGTGCAAAAACACATTTCATTAAACTCTTAAATTTTCTAACAGTTATCTGGTCCATTAATTACTTCATTTACTTCCCTTTGTAGTATTCAAATGTGTTTCATTATTATATTTATGAATTTTTTCAAACATTCAATAATTTTTATCGATTACCTTTTACATAAGAGAGAGGTACTAAGTAGCAACACTGCATATTACATTATTTGAAAATTTTATTTTTCTTAATTAATAATTATAATTATAATTTCTGAGCCAACATAACATAACTTATATAAACATCTCCCCACAATTTAAAATTTTATTTATAATCTTATTACTATTGATAATAATTTGTAAATTTATTAATAAATTAATTAAAACTATTATTCTTAAAAATTCCTTCTCCTTATGTATCAAATGACAAATTGAAAGAAAATATTTTAATAAATAAAGTTGTCAAAGACCAATTTTGAAAAATGTTTAGTCTTTTAACACATTGTAATCTTTCGACTTATATTGTTGAGGGTTTCCATTACACCAAAACCTGTCAGCATTAGTAGACTTCCAAACCATTATCAATACCTTTCTGAGTGGTTCTAGGCTGGATCCCACAGTGGTGGTTAGTCCACGTGATCGATACCAAATGAGGTGAGTGTGAAAATCCAACACCCTCCCTGAAGTGCAAATTGGGGAATCAAACTTGGGCAAGGATCTCATACCACATTGAGATTTGTCGTTACACCAAAACATGTAGGAATTAGCAAACTTCCAAACCATTATCATTACCATTTTGATTGGTCACAGGGTGGATTCCAGAGTGGCGGTTAGTCCACATTATTGATTCCCAACAAAGTGAGTGTGAAAATCCAACATTTATGGCTCATGACAACCAGAATACCATACTACTCAAGTGCGCGACTTTGGCACTTTGAGATTTTTGAAGAGATTTTATATGTAAAAACGTTAAAGCATTAACAGGTCATTGCAAAAGGGTTGAGTACACAACCTAATCACTTTGACACTCATAAACAAAATCTCGTGACACTTGCAACTCACAAAAAAATTTAAAATCAAATTTAAAATTATTGGTGGAAGTTGGTTCTTTATGTAAATTAGGTTTATTTTATTTATAATTTAGTTTTATTTAAATATAATATGAGAAAAATTATTATAATTTATTTGTCAAATAAGTAGTATGGATAGTTATCACTGGTAGCTATTCATGAATGCAGAAGCCATGCCACATGGAATTATCCATTGGTAGAGCAGGTTTTTGGTCCTACCACTTTGAGTCTTGGGCCATTAACATGTTGTCTTTGGGCTTACCTTTGAGTCTTTGGCCATTAACATATTTCTTTAAATGAAAAACACAAAATTTTACCAAACAAAAACAATTTTAAAACATATTCCAAATATAAACATCTTTATATTTTATCACTAAAATGTAATTACTATTATTTTTTTAATTACAATATTATAATAATTTATTATAATATTTGTATTTTTATTATTATTTAAAATATATTTTTAAATAAATAAATAAATAATAAAACATTTCAAAACTAAATATTTTTTTGTTTGAAATTCACCATCACAAGTCACTTTAACAAAACTTTTTAAAATTTTAAGAAAAATGGCACTTATATCAAAATTAACCTTAAATTTGATCAAAACTATATTAAATGTAATTTTCCCACCTTTCACGAATTTAATATATAAATATAAAATAATTTTACGAATTTCAATCAACTTTAGCATGATCCAAATCATTACATTTTCGTATAAAATTAAACTTTACCTAGCCCCTCAAAAAAACCTCACCCACTAAAAATGAGACCATTTAAATAACCCCAACACAATTCCATTGCTATTTAAACAACTACTGACTTTATAAGGCCCCTTGAAATAAGGCTATTGACCCAAAACTGCCAAAGTATCAGAACGGTACCTCCATATGACTGGTCGCGTAGATATCGAAATCTGACTTTTAAAATAGATAAATAATTTGAGCTATGTAATATTTTATAAATCGTTTTAATCTCACTTTTATATTTTATCACACATTTCTCATCAATCGAATGTTCTATAAATAATTATATCTCATGTGAAATTTTGAACAAAAAGCTGTAAAAGAAAAAATTAATTTATTAATTTGACAAAATTGGTATCAAGGAGATATGCCACATTTTAACAACCAACCACATAGATATGCAAATATTTGGAAATTAATCATTTCATGAACATTTGCCACACTGACACTCTGCTGTCTTCTGTCCCTTAAACCTTCAAAATTAAATTGTGTCCTCCTTCTGCTCAGTTGCAGTTGGAATTAATTTCCAACAATTGTGGCTTCTATAGACAACTGATCCTAACCTAAATCCTTCCCACGTGAATGTATTTTCCAAGTACCACGTGAAATCAATGTTCCTAGCTTAGAAATGTTGAAGCTGCTGTGCTGCAAACCGGGAAGAAGGTCATTTCGGATTATCAAATTATCAAACAAGGTTTTTTTCAGCCGGCTGGTATCAAGGAGGGTGCTAGTCGTTACCATTCTCACAGGAGGGGCGGGAAACGCAGGAAGAAGCAAACTTCTATCAAACAGGCCATGGAGATCAAGGAGGTGTCGCTCGATTACGAGGATATTTGTGTAAGAATTGCGAGCTTGCAGAAGAGGGAGGTGATTGGGAGGTGGCTCTTCCCGGACCATGGGAATTTCGACACAGCAAGCTGGATTAAAAAACATTGGAACCTGCTGATCGGATACACTCCAGTTGTCAGTAATTTAATCAATGGGTGGTTTAGCATCCACTTCATGGATGAAAAAGATGTCCAGAAGATTATCAACAGAACATGGGTCAGGGGCAGGAGCTTCATGCAGTTGATTCCATGGTAACTAGGTTTTAATCCCGTGCTAGAAGCTCCTAAAAGTAGGATTATATGGGTCAAGCTGCCAGGCTTGCCCCTCGAATATTGGACGTTCAAGGCGCTACAGGCGATTGGTGATTCGATAGGGACGACCAAGTATATAGATCCTGCAATTATTGGTTCAAGTGACAAGAAGATCGCCTGGATATTAGTGGAATTGGACTATTCAGGCGGTCTGCCCGGGGACATTGATCTGCGGTGGGGAAATAGAAAACACAGGCAGAGGATTGATTTCTAGGGAATCCCCTTTCGCTGCCTCCTATGTCATCACACAGGTCATCTAAGGGAGCATTGCCCTTTTCGACTTAGAATGCACCGCTCGGACGGGATCAAGAGGTCAAGTAATGAGGAGGCACGAGCGACTGATCTGGATGACACGGCTGCACCTTCTCCCCCAGGTAACTCTAACGCCCTTTTCACTGAAGATGATGCCTTTCTGTCAGCCATAGATCAATCGGATGGGTTAGTGAAGTGTTATGGGGGGGAAATATCTGCTAATGATTATAATAGGCCTCCCTTTAACGATAATCGAGTGTTAAATCCGGAGGTGGGTCAGGTGTCGTCTATTCAGTTAACTAGTGGGTTGGGTATGGATTCATTACCCGTGCATTTTGTCGCGCCTGAGAATACTGTCGTGCATGTAGTTGGGGGGGGGAATGGGGTCGATAATCGTCTCCCACTTGAGTAATTGAATGAATCCTCACATGTCAAGTCAAATCCTGTTGATACCAGTCTCCATATCAGTAATGATCATATATTGGTTCAGAGGTCCAATTTCTTTGGGGGGGAATCATCTGACCTACCTCCCGGAGAGGAAGCACCATGCCCCAGTGAATTTTCTGATACGCAGTTTGGATCCGAGCGTTATGTGGATTCCCCCAAGAATACAGTGGGCTGTGACTTGGAATCACTCCTGGCTGATTCGAATATAGATATTGCCGCTCTTACAGTTTTCGATAGGCCCCCCCTATCAGTGACGCCAGTTTCCGATCAGCGGAATAAGGGAAAGGCAAAATTAAAGGGTGCTAATAAATATTCAAGAGGGAAGTTTAAGGCTATAGCCCTATTCACAGAAGATGAGACAAATCTTACAGACATTCCTATATCAATCAGCGAAGGAGATGTGGATTACGCTCGGGCGCTTAGAGCAAAATGCCCGGATGAGGAATCATCATGACTCACATTTTATCAATGAACATAAGGGGGCTAGGCAGTGCCTCCAAAGCCAACTGCCTGAAGGAATTGCTGTTGGACAAAACTCCGATTATCTTTTTGGTCCAGGAGACTATGTGCAAGAGGGAGAGGGCTATCAAGAGTTTTCTTAATATCAGAAAGGGTTGGCTCGCGGCGGCAGTTGATGCTGTGGGGCATTCGGGTGGGCTCATTTCAATATGGAACCCGGAATTTGCTAAATTACGCGCCTACAAATTTTTTGGAGGCATTATATTACATGGTAATCTCAGGGGTTATGTGGAGAAAGTTACCATTATCAATTTATATGCCCCCTACACCAACAGATATGCTTTTTGGCATCGTATGTTCTCATCTGGCATTATCAGTGTACATAACCTGATAATTATGGGGGACCTTAATTTCACATTGGGGGCGGATGAAATATGGGGCAGGATTGCGCGCAGGGACCCATTATCAGGTTATCTTAGTGGGGAATTCCATGAGCGGCATATGGTGGACATTCGGCCGTGTCCACTACTCCCGACGTAGACTAATCTGAGGGTGGATGATGAATTTATTGGTAAAAGGCTGGATAGGGCGCTTGTTCACAGTGACCTCATTGATAGTTGGGGTTTGCCGAGATCAGAAATTATTGTTTCCGAGATCTCGGATCACATGCCGATCAGAATCACATGGCAAGGCTGCGAGCGCAGTGGTGGTCTCCCATTTAAATTCAACAGGGTCTGGCTGGAGGACGAGGAATACGTGGCGCTGGTTACTAGCTTGTGGAAGCAGCCGATTGATGATCCGGGGCTACGGGATTGGGATCTGTTTAACTTCAAACTACAAAAGATCAAGAGAGCTACTAAGGCCTGGGAGATCAGGAAGAAGGCGACTCTTAAGGCGGAGTTGTTTGATATTTCAAGACAGATGGAAGATATTTATCGCGACATTTCAACTTCATCCCCTGACGCGGCTATTTTAAGTTTTCTGAAGGAGCTGGGTGACAGGAAAAAGAACATATTAAGGATCGAGGAGGTGACATGGAAATTAAAGAGCAGAATAACTTGGCTCAAAGAGGGTGATCATAACACGCGTTTCTTTCATAAAGCCGCAAATGCTAGGAGGTGCAGGAATGCCATATGGCGAATCAAAAAGGAGGACGGCAGCTATGCAATTTCCAACTCAGAGATAAAAGATGAGGCCTTTTCCTACTTCTCTAACTTTTATAGGGTGAATTCAATGATATCTGCGAATAATCAGGCTTGGGTTCTTGATCATTGTTGCAGATTCTTTGGGGATGATGACATATCGGCCATAGATGAAGTGATTTCCTCAAATGAAGTGCTGATGGTATTGAAGTCATTTAATAAGGATAAGTGCCCGGGGCCGGACGGGTGGGTTGCAAAATTTTTCATTCATTTCTTTGACATGCTGGGCAAAGAACTGACGGACATGATGGAGTTATTTCGATCCCAAGGAATCATGCCTGCAAATTTGAACTCTACGTTCATTGCGCTGATACCAAAGGTTGCTGATCCACTATCTTTCACAGACTTCAGGCCAATAGCCTTATGTAATCTCATATACAAGATTACCTCTAAGATAATCGCAAATAGAATCAAGACAGTCTTTTCCAATCACATATCATCAGCGCAATATGGATTTCTCAAAGATCGCTCCATACACGATGCTATTGCAATAGCACAAGAGGTGATGCATTCCATGCACTCGGAGAAGAAGGAAGCACTGATAATGAAGGTGGATCTTAATAAGGCATACGATTCGATAGATTGGTCATTTATGAGGATTCTGTTACTCAAGATCGGCCTTCCGGTGCGCATCATTAGATGGGTGATGTCATGTGTATCTAATGTGAGTTACGCGGTCTTGGTAAATGGTAAGCCCACAAATTTTTTTAAGGCGGGGCGGGGCTTGAGACAGGGCTGCGCCTTGTCGCCTCTACTATTTATCCTAGTTATGGATGCCTTCAGTCGGATTATGCAATCTTCAGAAGAAAAGGGGTTCATCAAGGGCTTCACATTCTCAAACTCTGTTTCGTCATCTCATTCTCTATTTGTGGACGATCTTCTAATATTTGGACAGCTGATCAGGAATCATTGGTTTTTCATTCATATATGCTTTATCCGCTTTTTCTCTGCTACAGGACTGGCTATAAATTGCAACAAGTCCTTTCTCATATATGAGCATGGAGACATACAAGAGATCAGGTTTATTGCTGCATTTCTGGGAGTGGACATCCGACTGGCAACTGAGGGCTTCAAATATTTGGGTTTTCACATTAAGCCAATTGGATACAGGAATAATGACTGGAATTGGATTGTGGACAGGTTCAGAGATAAGATTCTTTCATGGTCTCACCGGTGGTTATCCAAAGGTGGGCGACTTATCATGATTCAGTCAGTGCTGACACAGATGGTGGTGTTCTGGGGCCATCTGCTGTTCATACCTGTAGGGGTTATTGGCAAGATTAACGGCATCATCACTCGGTTTCTGTGGGGTGGGACAGAGAACAGTAAGAAATTTGCTCTATGTAGATATGAGGCCATTTGCAAGCCCAAAGATATGGATGGATGGGGCATCCTTGAGGCCCGTGAGTTCAACAAAGCCCTTCTTATGAAGTCTTTCTGGAGGGCTATTAAAAGGAACGGCATTTGGTTTCAGATCAATAGAGTTAAGTATTATCAGGGTGATATATTACATCAGATTTCATGCGGCAGTTATCTATCTCCACGAAAGATTTCATGCATCTGGCGCAGCTATATTAAGATCATGGCGTCCATAAAAACCAGACTGGTGTGGCAATTTCGAGTGGGTGGCAGTATTCCGATTGGGGCGTCAAACATTCTTCATCTTCCGGCACAGTGTCGACTCTCGCCCAGATTGCTGCACGCATTAACACAAAGGGGTTTCATTTATTATTCGCATATCATTCATCACTGGTCGAATGACGCCCCGATTTTCAAAGATGCGATTCAGATTGGGTTATCAAATGAGGTGGCACAGGAATGGGACTTATTCCGGGATCAATTGCGGGGGGCGGGTTTTTGTTATGGTATCGGTGGGGATTATATGACTTGGAATGGCCCATTGATTAACAACATGATCATTGTCAAAGACGCATACCGGGTCAACATTGCAAATGCACAACAATCGCAAGTTACCAAGGTATTCTATCCTTATTGGCACAGGAACATTCCTACGAAGATCGTTATCTTTGGTTGGTTGATATGGATGGGAAAGGCACTGACATGGGAGAACATTATTAAGAGAGGTTTCATGGGGCCGAGTATTTGTGTATTATGCCGCAAGGAGCAAGAAACATCCACTCATCTTTTCTTCACATGTTCAGTGTCCATCAGTATTTGGAGACTCTTTGGGGATCACTTCATTGACCCGGATTGGAGGCCTAATGATTTCATGTCGGCTGTGCAGGCTTGGGATAAGATTAATTGCAAATATAGATCACTTCCATTTTATCTCACTTGGGAGATCTGGCTGGTCCGGAATCGGATGATTTTTGAGGACCGGCCTTTCCATATTCATCAGACATTTTCAGTGATAAAGGAGTGGATGGATGATTGTCCCATTACTATGCCTCATCTAGCTGACAATTCTGCTCGTATCCGTCCTCATCAGATCAGTATTCCCGCCCTCTATTTCGATGGTGCTGCAGAGGACGGTATGACCGGGTGTGGGGCTTGGATCAAAGTATCAGAATCTGAGCGCTATCATATGTGTTGGTGTGGGGGTCCGGGGACCAATAATAAGGCGGAGGTTATGGCGTTGTGGGGGGGCTTGCAAATCTCATATGATCTGCAATTACAGGGGATCAGTGTATATGGGGATTCACAGCTTACCATTAACTGGATCACCACCAAGAATCAGATGCTATCTCCACACCTCCAGGGTTGGGTTGAGAGGGCTCAGAAATTATGGCATAGATTACGCTGCCCGCCTATCAATCATATCTTCCGGGATAATAACTCCAGGGCGGATAAGTTATCAAAAAGGGGGCTCAGGGCAAGATTTGGGTCTATGGAGGTTTTTCATTACCAGGAAGGCAGGCTGATTGAATCATTTTCGATATCTATCCCATAAGTTTCCTGTTTAATAGGCATATTATGTTAGTGAAATAGTTACATAATACAGAGGATGATAGGGCGTATAGGAACAAAGGTATATATCCGTTTTTGGTCACACAGGTATTATTACCAGTAGTTTTTGGCACTAGGAGGGGTATACATAGAGGTCATCACCGGTGTGTTGTTTTTTGGATGTCATCGGGTGTTTTTACACTACAGGAAGTCGTGGGCACAGGGTAATATGCTGCAGAGTTTTTGGTACAGCGCACACATACATGGCCGTCATCAAGCGAGCCTGATACAGGATTCATGATTCGGTGGTCGGATTATGCCAGGCGGGAGTGGATGGAAGCTTATCAGTTATACTCTTTCATCACGGATATAAGCGTTCTACAGGTGCTAGATAAGACAGGCACAGGTTTTGATGGACTGGCGGAAGTGATTGGCCGGGTGTTATAAAGCAGTCTATCTTTTCTTCTCGGGATATTGCTGGGTCATTCTATTTTCTGAACTATTCATTGCAGATGGGTGCCGGGACTTCACTTGATTTTTTATGTATTGCTTTCTATGCTCTAAGGAAACACATAGTATTAAGCACAGGAACTCTGTTCCCTGATATGTATGGTGGCCTACTTCACAGGCTCATTTTTTCTATTAATGGGCTGATGTAAATGGGTTACGATGGGTAGAATCTCACTGTCATCTCTTTTCAGATGAGATCATAGACGTCTATGTACTGTTTTATACTCTTATATAAATCAGCGTTTTTTTTCCTCTGAAAAAAAAAAGAACTGTCATAGAAAAATTGAATTGATATGACGCAGGCTTCAATCACTCCCTCAGCAGGCCGTTGAGATTTCCTTTTATTCTATTTAAGAAGCTCAACAATTAAAATTCAATATAGTTAAAGTGACAGCCAAGAATTACAAATTAACTGTAAGGAAAACGTGTTTGAGGCAGTTGTGGCCGTATTTAGAGAAAGTTTGGATATTTATTTTCTGTCAATTTTACTGGATTTAATGTTTATGGGCTTTATAATATATTAATCCAATGACGTTTTAAATGGTGACTCACAGTTTATCGAGAAAGCTCAAACTGAATTAATCGTTTTATCTTTGTAAAATCATTTAAAAACAATGGATATAAAGGCTTTTATGATGCAGATAGTTCAATAAACTGCATAGACTTTGAAAAAACTTGATGCAGAGAAAAATAATATATGTTTTTTTGAGGGGTGCATTTTGAAGTACACTGGTAAAACCTTTTCTCATTTTTAGTAAAGCAGACGTACTTGAGGTATTTATTGACATCACAAAACTTATTCATGGAAAACTTATGAGTCCAGGAAAGGCCCACATGGGCTAGAAATGATTCTAAACGCACTACTGTCCACTTCCTTACCTTTTCATGACACGTAATTTCTTGTTGGAAATCTTCAAGCTACGATTGCGCTAAAATGATATTCAAAACGCAGTAGCTTAGGGCGATGATTTTGGCGTGGCTCTGCCAAAATCTTGATTGTTTAATTTGCCTTCTGGCTAAATTATAATGGTATTATCTTACTTTAATGGGTTCAGGGTTTTCGGTTCAAGTCATGGGATAATCAAAACTATGTACATCAATTTTTTTTAAATGATTATTTAATATTTACCGATGGGTTTATGAGTTGGATAAAGGGAAAGGCCAATGATAAAATAGCTAGTTCTTGCAATGGTTTAAGTATAACTACATTAAGTTAAAAACCAATCATCAATGCATTGATTGTTATATTATACTAGTTACTAGATGTTTTTTTCAGAATTTTGTTTTATAGTTAAAATAAATTTGAGTTGGTCAAGTTATTATTGGTTTTTGAGTTTCACCTTTATGATAATCTATTGTATTGATCTATTTGATCCTTTGGAGTTAAAATAGAGGTAAGCTAATATTTTTAAGATTAAGTTTAATTTCTAAATATAATCTAAACATGTTTTTATTTTAAAAAAATTAAATTTAAATTATCAATAATAATTATTGGAACTATCATGTGAGGTTACCTAATCAAAGTAAGATTGAAGAATAATAATCCTTCAACTCACTTTGCAAATTTGAATTGAGTGCAATCTTGGAAATATGCATGGAATAATGTCCTATCAGATATTTTAAATATGCATGGAATAATGTCCTATCAGGTATTTTGTCAAAAGCACGGATCTACTTGTACATTAAAAATATTCTAAATAGCTCAAATATATTATTATAGAAAAAAAAATTATCAAAAAAATCCAAAAAAAAGACATCTACTAATTATTAAGTTGTAAGGCGTTCTATTTTAGAAGAACTTCCCTCTTGCCCTCTTGTCATCACTATGTGCCATTCGATTGTATGTTAGACGATTGGAGGATGTTTCGTCGTTTGATAATCACAGGCGAAAGTAGTTGGAAGTATTTAGTTTCCAATCCACTCGTCAGTCATCCCTATAGAGCACAAAAAAAATATTTTCTACCGTAGAGCCTATGCAGGAAAGTCTACCTCTCTCGCCCAAAAATTCCTTGGGTAGGACAAGTGGCAATAGGATAACCCAATTGCCAAACCTCTTCAAGTCATGTGTGTCTAATAAAGTAGTTGCAAATACCCGAGATGAAGAGATCATAGGAGAAGCTATGTGTTAGTGCCCTATATTACTAGTGTAGTCCCTTATTGTTGTTAGTGTAGCCCCCTTATTGTTATTGTTGTACCCATGTAGTCTCCATTTTGTTATTATTGTGCCCCATAATAGCCCACTATTGTTATTGTTGTGCCCTTACATTATTATTTTTAGGTTGGCTAGGATTATATTGTGACCCCATGGACTCACATATGTAGAAAGGAGGTTTTGTCATTTGTGCCATCAAATAATTGGTCATTTATGTAATGTAAAGGAGGTTGACCCCTCGAAGTGGCTAATTTCTAAGGTGTTGATCTCTCTTATCTTCTATTTTGGGAGCTAGTCTCATAACATTTGGTATCAGAGTTTTGGATTCTAGGGTTTCACTGCATCAGACAGGTCATCATGGCATTTTCTCTATAAATTGTTTTCTACAAAGTTTAAGACATTAAAAAAAAAACCAATTTGTGAAGAAATACTAATGAACTTCGTGTAAAAATTTCAGATCTTGGCTCACAATATTTCGGAGATATGATCTGTGGAAGTTAGGATTTTTGCAGGCTCCCGAATTTCATCTCAAAGAGGCGACCTTGGGAGAATCATCATAAGACCTTGGTAGAATCGTCATAACTCTCTCTTTGATCATCAGAGTGGAATTCTATAAAAAGTGGCTGAAAGTACACAAACTGTAGTTTAATGTGTATTGATTTCAGAGCTAGAGGAGGAAACAGTGACACGTGCAACGCCATACAAGTTCGCTCTACTGAACAAGCCCATAATTAGGACATTGTGGGAGATTGGGCATTACTTTGTTTTGAATAATCCCAATCAGGTCAGACCTGTGTAATTGGAAAGAAGAATCATAGGGCTAATAAAGGACCAAAGATAGAATCTTGGGGATCCAAAATGACAGAGGTACATCAGATCCAATATCAAGCTCCCCAAAAGCAAGAAAAATGTTGGCATTTGTTTTTTAAATTGCATAAGTCTTGTTTGAAAAATCAATTTGAAGGGATTCCAAGGCAATACTGAAGCATAGATATCATTATTGGGTTCTAAAATGGCCCCTCAAAATAATTCAACACCCATTAATCCCTCAGAATGCTCTACTATGACTCATGAAGAGGAAGAAGTGCAACATGATATATCAAAACTACAAGAACAAGTGTAACAAATTTCACTCTCGCAAAGAGTAACAAAAAATGAAATGGAAGCTAAGATGGATGGTTTGAAGAAAGGCATGGAAGCTAAGATGGATAGTTTGAAGAAAATCATGGAAGCTAATATGGATGGTGTCAAAGCTAAGATGGATGGTATAGAAGGAAACATGGAAGCTAAGATGGATGGTTTGAAGAAAGGCATGGAAGCTAATATGGATGGTTTGAATAAATGCATGGAAGCTAAGATGTATGGTTTGAAAAATGGCATGGAAGCTAAGATGGATGGTTTAGAAGGAAACATGGAAGATTTGAAGAAAGACATGGAAGGTTTGACAAAGTTTATACAAGAAATTATTCCTAATGGCGAAAAGGTGGTAGAGTAAACTCATGATGAGAACAAAATAAATGTTAATCATGATTTTATAAAATCTAATGTTGGATTGAAGACCCACCATATTCTAAAAATCGATATGAGGAAGTTTGATGGCATGGATCCTGTAACATGGATACTACAAATGGAGCAATATTTTGACCTCCATAATGTGCAAAACACACAAAAGGTATGCATTGCAACTTTATATTTAGAGCAAAACACATTTGTATGGTATCAATGGCTTTTCTCCCATAAAAAAATTGTCACTTGGTCAATTTTTACGGAGGAAATGATAGCACATTATGAGGATACAAAGAGAAAAACCTTCTTTAGCCAATTGATAAATCTCAAACAAAATAATTCAATGGTGGAGGACATTGAGGACTTCCAAAAATCAAATACAAGGGTAACTGATATTCCAGAGGAACACATGATTAATGTCTTCATATGGACTTTAAAGGATAACATCCAACATGAGGTTCCCCTTTGGGAACCTAATTCATTGGAGAAGGAATTTGTAGAAATTATATGCACTAAGCATGCATATGTCCAAGATCCACCTGATCTCACGCTATTTTTCTTTATGAAAGATACTGAATCTATTCCACTTGTTAATCTTTTGTGGAAAAATTAATTGCACACACATGTGAAGTATAAACAAAAATTATCAATCGCACATAACACAGTTTTTAACCGGGAAAGCCTGAAGCTGAAAACCCCAACTATATATTATGTAACATGGAGATCATATGAAAATCTCATACAAACATACAAATATTATCACAAGCTCTCAGTACAGTACAATCGTCATACACTAATCAGGCCTAATCTTGCAAATCCATGCCCCGAACTTTGCCACCTGCTAGCCTACCTCCACTGCGCAATCCCTGCTGAAGTATAGCTTTGAATGAATTCGAATTACTCCATCCTTGACTGCACAATCCTCATTGGCATCTCCACTGTGTGTGTGATGCAATCAACGCATCACTATAGTCACAACAGATAGTCTATCTTGCCCTTTCACCTATCTCTCCACTAGTCTCCACTGAAACTGCCATGCACTGTAGTTAACTGTTGTATTGTTTAGTTGATTAATGAGTTATTATTTGTGAATTAATTAACTAAATAATTCACTCCACTCTCACTAGTGTATCAATCAGTTAGACTAGATACAACTAGCTCAACTGAGTCTAACTAAGTTAAACTAAATACAACTCCATAACTACTTCTTCCAACCGTGTCATAACTCTACCACTTGAGTTCTAACTGAGTCCTCCATTCAATAGCTCCAATAAACCCTTAAGAATAGCATAATTCCTTCTGTCAGCTGCTGTGCCACATCTGTGCACTGAACTGAAGTGCTCCAAGAGAATAAGTTGATGTTTAGAGTTTGATTATTATTAAGAGCTAATAATAATCGACATGCATATATTTTTAGATTGACGATATATAAATAGACTTCGCCCAATATTCTGAAAATATAATTTCATCTATTTTTCCAACTTGATCAACCATCCACAAATAGCATCCTGCAACTTCTGAAATATGATCGACATGTCTAAAAATAGACTTGCGCCAAAAATAGCCTGCAGGCCCACTTAGTGAAGGCGACTCTTTTCACTAAGCTCATCATCTTGTTGAATCTCAACAGAATTTAGGTTGGCAAGAAAAATTGGAAGTAAGATTATGGCGACAAAGAAGCGTATCACTCACATATATAAAGATGGAAGTGTTGCTACTCTTAGACTTCCACAACCTACAAGGTTGATACCACAACAATTGGAAGAAAAAAGAGCAAAAGGGCTTTGATATAGTTGTGATAGAAAATGCACTAAATGTCACAAGTGTGCTAAGAAGAAATTATTTTACATAGATTGTGAAGAGGAGGAATAAAATGAAAAATAAACTTCAAAAGAAGAGGATATACACTAGGAACCAACCCTAGAGGAAGAATAAATGAATTCGGCCATATCCTGTAATGCATTAGCAGGAATTACCACTCCTCAAACTCTCAATATATAAGGACATACCAAGAAGAAAAATGTAATAATGCTTATTTATTCGGGAAGTACCCATAATTTTATTCATTTTAAGGTAGCCAAGGAATTGAATTTCTTCCTATACCCAGCGCCATAGTGTCAAATGATGGTGGCAAATGGAGGAACTATAACTTTCTCTGGAAAGTGTCATAATATCAAGATAACCATGGGGGAGTATGTATTGAATAGTCCAATGCTTTACATTCCAATGGGTGGTGCTGATGTTGTACTAGGAGTACAATGGTTACAATCTTTGGGGACGGTAGATTTTAATTTTCAAAAACTTTTCTTGAAAATTTTTTCGGAAGGAAAGGATGTTGAATTATGGGGTATTGCAGGGAATCCAAGAAATATAATAAGCTTTAATGTCATGACAAAGCTTCTGAAGAAAGAACAACGAGCCGTCATTTCTCAATTATGCTCACTAGAAGTTGCCTATTTAGATGATGTGAAGATAAGGGTTTTTTTACTTGGTCAAATCACATGAGTAGCGATAATATTGGTGGTACAAATTATTAATAATCTCATGTTTTGGGCAATTATAAAGGCCCTCCTAATTAGGACATGGCTATGGGTGTATTGTGTCCAACCAATTCTGCCAATTCGATATTTAATGTTTATAAAAAAAAACACCCTTATGTGTTCTTGAACCCTCTATACCTAGTGAAAAAAGGTGACATTGAAGGACTGTATAAGGAAACTAAGGGAGGTTTTTGGTTCATTGGAAATATAAATGATGTAAGGTCAATAAAAGTAAACAAAGGACATGTTCTTAGTTGTGGGGGAATATATTGCAGCCAACCAAATCCTTTACATTTCAAGATGCACTTTGGCATGCAATTTTATTGGCAAGAGGGTAGCGATGGAATAATTTTCTTAGATATATAAAGTAGAGTTTGAGTTCAAGTTTAGGCTATATACTAACAACTCACATATTAGCAAGAGATATGCATTTATTTAATCTTTTGTAAGGAAGAAGATGCAGTTTCTATAATAATGAATTTTGGTTTATGGAAAGGTCTTATTTTTCTATAAAACACCACCACTCATTTTTTATGCTAGGGATGAGACCATGTTAGACACCCCAGTATGAATAATACTTCTTGGACTCACGAAATAACCCTAGACTATTCAAGATTTGTGGACAATTGAAAACAACCTAGGAAAAAGTATTCTCGTGGATGATATCTTTGCCTATGAAAGATAAAGTTAAATTACAAGGATATTTGTTTAAGTAGAGGTATTTTTGAGATAACTAAATTTATTATTTAAAAAAATGCAAGTATTATTAACATACACTTTCCCAACTCCCCATCAATTGAAACATTTGTGACATAGTATATGGTGGCCATACTTGTTGGTCCTTCTTTTTTGCATAGTAAATATGACTTGTAAACTTGGCCAATTAACCAAATAGTATTTGTAGAATAAAAGTGAATTTAAATTTAATTCATTTATTAAAGATAATTCAAACAAATAATTATCCTTCCATTTCTTTCTTGTATGTAAGCTTCTATGTTGTAGTTTTTTGAAGTGAGAATATTTTTTTGTGATGGCGGCATTTGATCATGGGTTTTTGGAAAAAATTAGGTTTTCCTCCCTCCTTAATCTATCTTATGCGATATTTTTGGCACCAGAGAATTTATTCCTAAATGCAACCTTCTTCTAATTGAGTGAGAAGCTCACTTTCTTCGTCAACTAATTTGTCATATTGACCATAAATAATAATGAATTGTTGAACTTATTCCATGTGATCATCGAACTCCTAATTGATTTTGTGGATGTTCCAAAAATATTATCTATTGAATTTCTTTATGTGAGCTTTTAAGAACTCAAATTGGTACATATTTGAGACTAGTGGAGGAATGGTTTCCTACCAACATTATTTGTATTTTTCCAAGAAGGAAGGGACCATAACAAAAAATCCTTCAAAGTGAAAGGGTTTTCTTTTGGGGCTTGATTTGATTTCTGATCCCAGGCTTACTGGCCAATGATCTAATCCCCAATCGGTAAGGATTGAGGCCTCCACAAATATATCATTGTCCATAGGGGTTTTCAAGACTAAAAATCTATCAAGTCTGAAATCAATTTGAGGGTGACCAAATTTTCTATTATTAATAGTAAATATCCCATGTACAATATATGTAGTTGTGACATGCAAGTCTTGCATGAGGTCAAGGAAGAGTTAGGCATCAAAGTATAGTTATTGTAAGCCTCTCTTTTTTTTCTTCCAATAATGATGTTGAAGTTTCCCCTTATTATCCATTCGTATTTTGAAGAGAGGAAGTGAAGATCTTGAACACAATTTTGTTTAGCATCCAATAGAGCAATAGTTAGATTAGTGATGGTACTTTCCACATTATTTCATACAAGAGCTAGCCTTCCTACTTTTCCTTCTGCATCCAATGGCACCGAAGTACTACCTTTCCAAGATTTATCTACGATTTCACTTAGACACTCGTTGCAAATTTTTGTTCCTTGGAATATGATTATTGTAGGGATTTCCTTACAGTTTTCATATTTTGGGGGCCTCAACTTACCTTTGCAGTTAAGTCCCCTAATGTTCCATGTGATTAATTTCATTGAGAATTATGTGTAATGGAGTGGAATACATCCATGATGACACTCACCTTACTTGAATTGGATAACATCTCGCTCACTTATTGTATCAGGTTTTTTTTCCTGTTGTCCCTTAATTTTTCCTTCCTTGTGGTGCTTTAATGGTTCTTTAAAGCTTTGAATTTGGACGCCATAACTTGACGAGCCTTATCTTTGAGAGGACATCCCTTTACGATTACATAGATTAAAGCGGGTTGATGTGGCATCTATATTGTTTGTTTTATGACTATTTGGAAGTCTTTTCTTTTTAGCTCTTCTACCTTGCTTGTCAAGGTTATTTCCTTCACCTCCATTTCTTCTACATCATCCTAGGTATCTCCGGGAATTGTTTCTTTAGTTCTAGGTTGTCTACTCATGTCACTTCTTGGCTACTTTCTGGTGCCTTTCTTTTGCTAGAGCTTTGATCTATTTTTCGATCCACATGGTTCATTTTTGTGTTGAGTTATCCACGTCTGCATAATTTTTTTCGTGATTGTTTGAAAATATTTTCCTTTTACCTCTTCTACCATGTTTGTAAGGGTTACTTACTCCATGTCCATTTCTTTTTCATCATACTACATATCTCCTGTTGTTTTTTCTTTATTTCTGGGTTGTTTGTTCGTGGCTCTTCTTGTCTGGATTCTAGTGCCTTTAGTTTGATAGAAATTCAATATTTATTTGTATCCATAGATTTCATTTCTTTCGTTTAGTTATCTGACATTTCCATGTCCTCTTATAAGGCAGTATATTTGTTCTTTGATTATTGGTTTTCCTTAGGAAGAGGGGCCTCCTACAGGCACACATTTCTTCTACAAGGTGCCAGTCTCTCAAATCCCTCTACATCATTTTCCAATGTTTTTCCTGGGGAATTTCCTTTTAATTAAGAGGGAAATATCAAAATAAGTGGTCATATTCATGGAATTTGTAATAATGGAATGGAACATACACGTAGTCTGGAGATTTCTTGTGTAGCTCATCATGGTAATAAATGTCTATGGAGACCAACAAGGGTCCCAAAATGTTCACACACACATAGATGCACAAATACAAAGTGTATATGCATATTTTAGTTTCCTCCAAGACTTTGAAAAAGATACATGTTGTGTTCTCGATTCCTTCCAAGACTTCTTGATTTCATAATTCCTTCGGAAGTGAGAAAATTGACACCAAAACAAGGGCTGCCAAGGAGTCCTTATTTTATGGAATATATATCTCCTTCCAAGAGCACATGTATAGGCTTGTATTTTTGAAGAAATAAGGCTCCTTCTGAAAAATTCTAGTTTTATCCTGCAAGTTTCGGAAAATGATTATTAAAAACTTCTTAGCCCCCAACTCCAATTATATCTTGTACTTTGGTTACCTTTTGTTTTGAATCCAACTTATTAAACCCCTTTTAGTTGGCCACATTCTTATGAAATTACAAATCAATGCGTGGTATTTCATGTTTTGGAGGTATTTTTCTGAATATTCTTGACCTCACTTGAAATTTGGGGTATTTTTCCACCTTGGGAAACCATCTACCCTAGTTTCGATTCTGCTAATAGACTCCCATCAAGACCTTGACTTTCCATCCTAGATCTAGATCGACAACCTGTTCATTGACGTCTAGTGATAGGAGAGGGGGTGTTGTAGCAACAAAACCCTGAGCTTTCCTATCTCTGAAAATGGTGTTCTTGTAGGACGGAATTGCAGCCTAGATAAGAGTACCGTAGCATCACTCAATGAGGGTTGCTACAAAAAATCTAAGAGAAAACCCTAACCAAATTTCATATCAAATTTTTCTGTCAGAATCGATGTTGGATTCAAGCACAATTTGGATATGAAGCCTTCTACTTCTCTAATAACAATGAATTCATGAGTTATTCAAGAGTAACACTGTGATTTTATTGTGTGCTTCTTAGAAAGGCACCATGATGATCATTGAGTTGTTAGAAGGAAAATAATTTACTTAAACCGAAGCGAGTGATATTTATTGGAATTTGTTTAATTTGATATAAATTAAGTCCACTTCCATTAAAGTTTCTTGTACATGTATTTAAAGGTGCATGACTTACTAACTGCCCTAATTCTACAAAGTGTAGGATGATGATTCTGGACATTCCTCTAGATCTAATATAGAGTAGGTTGAAGGATTTGAATCCCAATAGTTGGTATAGATATCTCCCTGACTTCCTATAAGGACATCAAGCTAATTCATTTTGAGCAGGAAAATTTTTTTTTTTTGAAAGAGTATGCTCAAATTGTTAAAATAATATGCTCTGGTTCGCCACATAGTTGATGCGAATGTCGTGGGTTTGAGCATCAATGTAGAGAATATGGTTAGACATGAATAAGGTCTCACCATTGAGGATTTTGGTGTAGTATTTGTTTTCAAATATATTTGGAGTGTGAATACCCAAGTTGGTGATGTTAACGATGGTATTGGTAGTGTTAATGGTGGTATTGGTCGGACATGAGAGATTAAAATTTTATTTACCAGTTACTCATCTCAAATTTAATTGTTAATAAAGTAAGTGAAACTCAACCACATGTTTCTTATTCATAATCTAGTTTCAATTTATCACCATTACAAGCGTTGAAAATTCATCAAATGATAATGATTAAAACACCAACGACTTTCATCGCAAGCTAAATTGCGTCAAGTCACCGTAGTTGAAACATAACAAGATGGTCAAAGCTCAAAATTGGATTTTTTTTATTTAGTAATAAATTCTTTATAACTTTCTATTCTTATCAATTTAAATAGGAATTATAATTAATAGATTTTTTAAAATGTTTGTCTAATAGACAAACTTAAATTATAATATTATTTTACATTATATAACTAATTTATTTTAGAAAATTCTATAAACAATTTATCAAATTTATAATGGAATAAATTGGGTTGGAAATTGTGTAAGAAATAAACATTGAATGTAGACTTTATATTATCATTCAAACTTTATAATTTTTCCAAACCAAAAAAACACTTTTAATAATTAAGATTTACCTTATTCTTTTACAACCAAGGGAAAAAAATATAAGGTCTACCTTATTCTTTTACAACCAATGAAAAAAAATATAATAACTAATTTATTATTTTTACTTTGGTTATACATTTATACATTTTCAAAATTTAAGGTTAAAAAAAAAAATTCAACAGATATAATATTTTGACATAAGAAAATACTAAACAAATTGAGATAAATGTGATTACATATATTGTTCCTAAATTATACAAAGGCTTCGGTCATCAAGGTGGATATCCATAGGTTTGTGGCATAATGATTATTTCGAAAGCCCTTGGCACAAGATTCTAGAGTTTACTATCGGTTGTTGGCCCAGAACATGATCATGGTAAAGCATAAGTATGCCAATGGGAATGAAGACTCACTTATCAAAAATTCAAATAATGAAATATGTTTACAAGAACTAGAAACAATACTGGAACAAGTTGTATCTACAATTTCTGGATTTTTGCACAAAGGAGACTTCTTGCAAGCTTCTTCAATCCTATGTATGTCTATGGTAGATCTTCCAGGGAAGGACAGAACGACTGAGGATTTATCTTCATGGATGTTGGCAGAAGTAACACATTTTGCAGAGATGGGTTTGGGATTAGGAATGACCCAATGCTCTGGGAAGTTTAGATCTTCCCATTTTATTGCTTGATGTTCTACCTTCTGATTCTTTGAATCGGTAAGAACAACAACACTTGTTTTTGAATCTCTGCTGGGTGCATGGAGGACAGCCGGATAAGGGTTTTTGTATGTCTGAAACAACCTCTGGTCTGTATGGAAATATTATTTCTTTTCAACTTCCCACCATCTTGCCAAAGTTCCAGTGAAGCATTGAATCATTATTTTACATGCTTCAACTTTTGATTTTCCTCTGACACACATAAGCTTGTACTCAGTCATCATTTGATCAATCACTTGTCTAATTTTCCCCATACTGAGATTGTCAATATTCCACTCTTTATGACTTTCAGGATAAAATGAATGAGTTTCTGGAAGCTTACCCATTCCACTAAGGTCTGGAGTAGAATATCTAGTAAACTGAATTTCTAGGGGTTCATAGACTAGAAGGACCTGAGTCTCTGGCTCTTTGTCAGATTCTTTTATCAAAGAGGTAAGGGCTTCACTGATCGAAGATTGCAACAGCAACAACTGGCTGACTAGCCTTGTTGAATCTCTTCTCTGTCTTTGATCTCTCAAATTCCTTTACACGAACCTACTTCCACTGTCACACTCTGACGGCTTAAACATGGCCTCCTGCCTTCAACAGCCTTGGCATCCATAGGTGTTTTCGTGAACCTCTGGCGAACCTCAAGTGAATACAAGAGAGACAAATACTACTTCAACAGAAAATATAAAGCTCAGAGTTTCAAGTACTCAAAGAATGCGGAAAACTTTCTTATCTTTATTGATTTCATAATTTTATTACATAAATCTTCTGGACTCAGATTTCTTTCCAGAGATTGACTGTTTCAGCATTTACCAATGATAGCTTCTCAATAAATGAGATAGCGGTACGGAGGCTTCCTGGCTGATAACAAACTCTGTCTAAGAAAACATAACACACAAACTAATGATCTGGCCACTTTAGGTTCTCACCAGTGCCGAGTACACTGATGCACAGGCTTCTCAGATCGACTACTAGACTTGAGTCACTTCTCCGTGCTGCAAGCAGATCAAGCTTAAAGTTTGCAGATGCAGAGCAGGAAGAGAGAAAACTTTGACTCTAAACGCACACACAAAGACTCAAACAACCAATACCGAATGAATGGACCTTACCCTCCTTATATAAGATGTGAGGTGGGACAAACCATCAATTCGGATCTGACTTGAACAAAGACGTGGAGAAGGAATCATTTCTTTCGGGTAACGCTGGGGCGACATCTGCACAAATATTCCTTCCTCCGAACGTAGACATGTGGGTGCTTGGTACAAAGTGGATTCCTTTTTGGTACAGAAGGCCCACGAGGAAACTATTTCAAATAATTACATAGAGGATGCCTTTTTACCGGAAAAGCCCTCGGAAAAATCCAATGACATTAATCTCGTGACTGGGAGATAGTACAAAGTGGAAACTTTTTTATTAGTGGAGTCCACAAGAACCACTTTCTGCCAGATCATCTAAGATTTTTATTCCTGAAAATCTGTACCTTTGATAAGTGGTGTCATTCCAGGCTTTGGTATAGATTCTCCTGACGATCATTGGCTTATTGAGAATTACTTGGTGCTTTATCTTAGTCATCACCAACCATTGGTTATGTTGTCTTATATGTTGCATCAAGATTTGTGAATTTGGTACGTAAGCAAGATCACCTATCTTTTGACAAGGAGTATGAAAACACTCACCTATTCCATTATCAATGCACCAATTGCATTCACTTTGGAAGTATGATTCGTAAGATATGGGATCTATGGCAGTTTTATTAAGTCCATAATTAGTCCACCAATCTTGTAACCATGCTAGCTGTTGGTTTCCCTGCATAATCCATGTAGCACCAAACTTTAATTTAGTATAGTGGGTTTCATTTTTACCATCTTTATTTAAGAGATCCCACCATGGTTTCTTGTACCCTGAGAAATTATAAATGGTATCTGGAAATATTAAGTCAGGATTATTTCCTGGCCATTGATTAAAACTAGTCCAGGTCCATTCAGGGTTTCTGGTTCTATTGATAACCAAGTATTTATGATATACTCTCTATCTATCTCTTCCTCTTGTGCACATGACTGAGATGTCAAGAAAGTCATTTGTTAATGACTCTTCATCTTCAAATGATGCAGCCATACTTCTAGAGTATACCATATCGTGTATCCATCTACTGCCTTTTGGGTATACTCGTCTTTCAGGTACAAGATGTTGGATATCTGTATGATTTTGCAGATTGGCGTCTAGTACCTTGGTATTTTTGAGCTGCCAAGTAGGCCTCCATTCATCTCTATACTCAGTCCAATTTTTGTCTTCTGGGATGGTCCTTAAAATTTCTCTTTAGTGACCTTGATCCCATTCTGTCACTATTGTCATTACTTGGTCTTCTTCTTGTTCTTGCTGCTGGATATATTCCCGGCTTAAAAAATCTGGCAAGTAATTATTAACTCCTTTGATGTACTCTACTTTGAAATCAAAGTTTGCAAAGAGTGTCTGCCATCTGGAAAATTTGGCTTCACCGGGTTTTTTGATGTCCTTTGTAAGGAAATTTCCTAATGCTGAGGCATTTATTCTAAGAAAAAATGGTTTTTTGACAAGATGTATTGTAAATTTATCAATACAATTCCAGGCAGCTTTTACTTCCCTTTCTATAACAGAGTAGTTTTCCTCTGTTTTTCTCCAGGTTCCAGAGGAAAATTGTACTACCTGTTCTATCTTGTCCTTTTCATCCTTCTTTTTCTTTAGCACACCTCCCCATCCAATGTCGCTAGCATCTGTTTCAACAATTTTAAAATAAATTTCATTAGCAACATACAAAATAGGCAGTGTTTTTACCTTGGATTTAATCTGTCTAACAGTTGTAGTATGGTCTTCTGTCCAAGGTGAAGGATTTTTTCTCAATCTCTGATTTAACAGAGATCTATCTGTTGCACAATCCTTATAGAAATTCCCAACATAATTTAAACATCCTAAAAACCTTTGAAGCTATGTTTTATCAAGGATGACATCAAGGAATTTATCTGCAAATTCTATAGCATGGCTTTGCAGAGCAATTTGACCATTCTGGATTGTGTGACCAAGAAACTTTATTGAAGTCTGGAAGATTTCAATCTTATTTTTACTTAACACCAGACCATTATGTTTGACCAACTTTATGAAAAAATTTATATGTTTAAAGTGGTCCTGGAGATTCTTTGAAAAAATGAGAATGACATCAATATAAACAAGCAACCAATCAGAATAAGGCTTGAATATAGAATCCATAACCTTTTGAAACTTGGAGGGAGCATGCTTAAGACCAAATGGCATGGCATTCCATTCGTAATGTCCAGCTGGAATACTAAAGGCAGTTTTGAACTTATCTTTTTCTGCGATTGCAACCTGCCAGAAACCAGACTTTAGAGCAAAATTTGAAAATACTTTTGCCCCAGATATCCTACCCAATAGGTCACCTTTGTGTGGGATTGGATAAGTATCATCGACAAGGACGAAATTTAAGGGTTTATAATTTATCACAAGCCGTGTGATTCCCCTGATCTGCTCTGATCTCTTATTCACATAGAATCCATAACAATTCCATGGGCTGCTGGATTCTCTGACCAGATTTCTATTTAATAGTTCATTTATTTCCTTTTCACATAGATACCTGTATTCCTTATTCATTGGAATGGCTTTGGATTTACAGGGTCTGCCATTATACTCAGATTTGTAGGGCAGCTCTACATAGTGTTGTTTCCTATGCCAGAAGGCATTGCATTCTTCGGAATAGCATTATGTTTCTAGTAGTTAGAAGAGATCTTCTCTTTCAACTCTCACAAGGCACACGAGCAGGAAATGAACGAAAACCCTCGAAGTCTAATATAAACTCTCGGTACCAATAAACTACTTCGGAGAAATGCTACTGAACATTATATAGTAACTAATGCCATTAAGTATTACACAGCACAGAGAGATCCTACAATTCAAGGCACACATGCAACGAATGAAGGAAAATCCTTAAGCCTGTTATAAAAACTCCAGTGTCCAAAACAAATATGATGAATAAATTCTCCTGGAAATTAATAGCATATGCCATTGAGTATTAGATAGTAGGGAGATATTCCACAATTCCTCAAAATAAAATTAACATGTGTGAAAATTGGTTTAATGGGTTCATCTACATTAACAGACTAGGATCGTGAGAATAGTAACCAAAATGCTTTACCCTCACTATACCTCATTTACAATACGCTTAGCACCCTATAATTTTAATATAGGCTGGATTTTAAAGCCATACACTTGAGAAGGAGATCAGACCATAATGATCAATATCATCATTCACAAGAATAAAGGCACTTGAGATCTGGGACTTTAGAGACTTTGAATATGGTCCAGTGACACCCAAGAGAAGTATCTAACACCAAGAGCAACAACATAACCACCCAATAAAAATTTTGTGTGTGCCAAAACACAAAGTGAGGAGCATTTAGTTGTTTGTGAAGGCAGAAATTTTATACGGAACATCGACAGAAATGTCCTTTCCCGTTGAAGAGTTTGAAGATAACTTAGGGAGAGCCGAATCGTATTTCAGTTGACAGAACAATACGGTTGGGTAAAAGAGAAAGTGGGGAGCATTGCCTTCTTTTTGAAGGCAAGACCAATCAACTACTGAATTATGTTTTATGTGTGGCTTTACAGAGACTCTGGAAATATTCATTTTTAAAGGTAACTCAATTATTTTTTATGAGAGGTTTTACAGAGACTCTGAAAATATTCAGTTTTAAATGTAGCTCTCTAATTATTAGAGGTATTAATTTTATTGAATTTGGTGATATGATTTTGGAAAAATATTAAAATTTAATTATTTAAAATGAGTTTTGGAATTTATAAATAGGTTGAACTCTTGAAAAATTCATCAAACATTCTAATTTTGCAAATTACATAACTAAATTTTAAAATTTAAATAATTAAAAAAAGAAAAACCCTAAATAAATTAAATTTGAATGGTTAAATGCTTATTATTTTTAAAAAAAATTATGATTGAATGTATTCAAAACAATGGTATTTAAATTCTGTAAATTTTGAAAGATATTTTTAAATATAGTTTCTTAGAATTATTACTTTATATTAAATAATTTATAATTATTAAAACTATATTTTAATTATAATTTAATAATGATTATTATATTATATTAAATTATTTAAATAATTATTTATTTTATAATTTAAATAAATGTATTATGTTTTTTTTTACTTTAATTTGTATTTCTTTCAAAAATAGAAATTATAAGATAATTTGAGCCTCTCTAGATGGGGAGACTAGACCAAATCCAAAAATATCCAAAAATTAATTTTATGTAAAGATATGAGAGGTAACTGAGTATTGAGAGAGATACAATTTAACATACATACAATGAGAGTGTGGCCTAAGAGGCAATGTAGAAAACCAACATGAACACAACAACAATAAAAGATGGACATGATAAAAAACTAGGCAGAAGGGTGTGAGTCCACGGTAGCGACTTGGATGAGCTCTTTGTTATCTCTGGAGGTTCTCCCCCCCAAGGAGGGGATGTTGAGATGTTGTTCAATACACTCCATTTTTCAATCTATGTATTTCATATGGCGATGCAAATGTTCAATGGAATTAAGAATATTTATGTGGTGCTCATGTCAGTTCGAGAGAGTGTGTCCCAATAAAATTTCATGTGCTAGTAAAGTTCAATTGTGCATGTGTACTGATTAAAACAACCTCTAGTATGCCTTGTTCTGGAATCCAATTATCCGACTTAGTAAGAACCTCTATATCTAAGAGGTGAATTCTATGATTTTAAGCATCTCCCTCAACACAGGTTAGTTATTCATGAATGGGTCCTAGTGTGAGGTCATGAAAGTAAGTGGCCAGTTCCTTTGAACAATGATGCATATGTGTACTACAATTATGGGCCCGCTCTTGTTAATAGGTGGTTCCCTTACGAGTGAAACCGCACTAATGAGGCACGAAAGAAAGGTCGAGGATAGGTAATCTTTAATAAAGAGATATAATAGAAACAAGGATGCATAGAATCATGAAAGGTGCCACGTAATGCAAGTGCTTAGAGAATAATCACCATAGCAAAAGGAACATCCAATAAGAGTTTGTTCACTATGTTAGTGAAAAGGGAGGGGGGAAATAAAAGGTTAGTGTGCACGCAAAAAATATACTAGAGTAAACTAAGGCAAGAGCCTGCGTTAAAATACCATGGAGCATGCAATGAGATGGAGCAAGAAGAGGAATGAATGAGGGGAAGCATAGTGGAGAAACAAGGAGGCCAAATAACAAGAGAGAGAGGGGGGTTTCCGAAAAGGAGACGCACCCTAATGAAAACTAAAGGGGCTATGCCTCAAGGATGCAGCCAGGAATGAGGGGGAGGGAATTTAAAAGGAGAGAGATTGAGCACAAGAGATATTGAAGAGTTGACTAACCTATAGGAAATACAAGATTACCAAAGTTCATTGTGTTACCACAGACCAGATAGTGGAGCAGTTGCCTTGAATTACCAAGTGCCTAAATTAGAATGTGGATTTTTAACAATCCAACTCATGATAAGGTATGGCGATATATAGTACCATGTAGAAACATTCACATTCCCTATAGGCTCAAAAATCAGGTTTCGCTGCTCTCTAATTTCCTCAAAACTAAGCTCAAAATGCGAGTGTGGGTTTAGAGCCAAGGGTGAATTTCTTCCCTGCATTGGAAACACACGATTGGGAGCTCAACTGATGAGTAATAAAAATGGTATACAACTCATGTCTAAATACATCACATCCATGGTTTGGTTGTCTCAATTAATGGTCAACATGTTGGCTATCATAACCATAAATTTATCACAAGGGCATGTTTCCACGTTCGCCTATCCATTGTCCAAGTAGGATGGAATAAAATCTCTCTCAACCCCCCTTTTATCTCAATAGTCACCCTATCTAGTGCTAGATGGTATCTCTAAACAAATTTCCAACACATTGCCTTGAGAGGGGAATCCGACAACAAGTTACGGGTGGATGACATAGGGGAAGGGGAATCTAAACACACAAAATTAGCTAGAAGCTATGATATTTTATTACCTGGTTACCAAACATGATTTGGAATAATAGTTGGGATGTTGGAAATGAGAGAGGAGACCTAGCTAAGGAGAGATACGAGACGTCAACCTGATGAAACCTTATGTATATGTGTGTCATTTTTAAGTTTCCAGAGCATATTTATAATGACTTGGGAATCTCCTTCTATCAGAAGCTTGGTGATACTTTGGGAATGAGCAATCTCCAGTACCATGCAGAGACCCATAATTTCAATAGTGTTGTTGCTATTGATTCCAAGAATTCCAGGGTATATATAGAGAGAGGCATGTCTACTAAATGTTGAATGATTCCATGATAACTTAAAGGGCCAAGATTAGCTTGAACCATCAAAATTTAGGTTTAGGAAAGAAGGCGAAGTCGGGAGTTGGGTAGAAGTAATAGATGAGGTTGAGGGTAAGGGGGGAGAGGAAGATGACGTGGAGGGGGTAGGTTGGGGTGGTAACCAAACACAAATGAGTCTATCTTCAAGACCAGAAGCCCGTCAATTTTGTTAGGAATAGGTAAGAGCAAGTTTATATTCTATTATATGGAAAAGAATAGAGCTCCATATGGAGTCTAAGGGGATGGAAGTGTCCTTGGAAATTATTTTGTTAAGTTTTTTTTGGATTACCGAGAGGAGGAAGCCATGTGAAAGGGTCCAAATGTGATTTGGAATGAGATTAGAGAATTCTTGAGAGAACCATTAAACAATATCATTGGAAATATTAGTGAGATCCCTACCAGTGAGCATAAAACATTATGTCATTTTATTTCATAATCCCATAGAGAAAGCATATTTAATAAATGCTCCATATATTCTGAGTGTAGGGGACCAAGTGGACAACATGATGGACCCTAGTAGTTCTTCTTTTGAATGCTTTCCTATGTTAGTGGATTATTCCATAGCAAATGTGAAAGAAAGAAAGAGATCACTGGTCATACATTCTATTTCCACATTTCAGACCAAACCTGTTTAATTTGTAGTGCTAGATGACACACTTCGAGGTGTTAGGATTCAATAATGGAAAAGGTCCCTTTAGACATATACCACCATCGCAGTTTGTCTACTTGGAGTGAAAAGGGAATATGCCTTTTTGGTAGGTTTCTCCAGAAATTATGTCATGCTTCACTATCCACTTTAGGGTGCCATATCTTTGGTAGAACCATTGACAGCAACGCAAATTGGGGTCAGCCATAGTCCAATAATCTACAATTTTGTTTAGGCCTTAAGCTGTCATTTGTTGGCGTATAATTTCTTAATTTTTTTGATCACCTATTTATTGCAATGAATCCTCCTAATTAGGCCTTCGTTGAAAAGAACTATCTGAGGATTAAAGCTTCTAACTCGGGCCAAGGCATGGCATGACAACCCCTCGCCCCTTGAATCACAAAAAACCATCATTTAAGGCCACAAAAAGGCTCTAAAATTTTAGGACCTAAAAAATCATAGAAAAATTGCGAACAAGGTAGAGAATTATTAAGTTAGTAGAAGAGGTCGGTGACCATCGATATCCATGTGGATCAATTACACTCATTACTTTAACTCTTAATCCAATTGACCACAAAAAATATGGAGAAAATGACTCTCAACCCAAGCATAGACTTTACTACTCTTTTTCTTTCAGTCACAAGTCACCCCTACTATGGTAGTTTTTCCTAACCATATCCTTAATTACTTCAGGAAAAAAAAACTTTCTTTTAGCCCCTTTCTTATAGAAAATATATCTATGATAATGACCTAAATTCCTACGATTCATTTACTATTATCTAATTTTTTATTTAAATATTTAAATATATTTTTTGGTTATTTTATTTTGTATTTTTCATTTTATTAAATATATAAATTATTATTAATATTATAATAATTTATTTATTATTTTTATTATGTTTTATTTTATATTAAATTTAATGTTATTAATATTAATTACATTGAAGATGTGTCTATGATGGATTTACTTGGCATATCCAGCTAATAAAAAGACTCATTCTTATGTCGAGTTGTTGGAAAATGTAATTCCTACTTTTCTAAGTTGTGATTCTTTCTATCTAGAAGAGAGTGTTCTTATTATGTTTCCTAGATTGGTGTGTGGTTGAGAGATTCTTTCAACCAAGTGATTGTGTGTCCAAGATAGTTTCCCTATCTTGAGACAACACTTCATGTATTTATTTGTAACATTATTTGATTAATGTAATGAGATAGATTTCCTTATGGAAATTTAACATGGTATCACAAGAAAACCCTGGGCCTAGTTAAGTTGGGTCTGTGGTGAGCCTTGATGGCTGAATTGAGTGCCTTGGTGGTAGAGTTGAGCCTTCATGGCTGTGTTGAGCTTTCATGGCTAAATTGAGTGCCTTGGTGGCTAAATATATATATATATATATATATATATATATATATATATATATATATATATATATATATATATATATATAGATATAGATATATATATATATAACATAAAAAAAAGTTTTTTCAATAAAATTTAAAATAATTTACACTACTTGTTCTTAAACTAGATCAATTATAACTAGGGAATAGAAGTAGAAGAGACTTAGAATAACAAAAATTTATCTCAGGCAACAAAAGAAACTTTGTAAAGGATGTTAAAAACTGGATTCTAATAACTATTGATTAAATAGCTCTCCAGGTGAGAACCTAGAAAGTGTATACACACTCATAGAAGCACTACAGATGAGCCTCAATTATATAGGCTTTCACACTAATGGGATGGTTTCAACAACTCCCTAGATATTAGGATTTGAGATCTAAGATTAGAATCTCAATCATATCCTCATCATAACAACAATCTAATTGCGGCTTTCTCCATTACTTCCAACACTCCCCCTTAATGGAGAAAGGGTACTGAACAATAAGATACACCTACTAGTCTTAGTATCAGCTAGGCTTACATAAAAACATAAAAAAAAACTTGGTAACAAAGGTTTTCATTTTGGTCTTTATGCTTGTGAGTCCATATTTGTTCGTTCCGAGTTGAGGCTTCATCTTCACTTTCCTCGCCATGAGGTAGTGATATATCTTCACCTCATTTCTTCCCCAATAACAGAATTCTTGAACACTTATCCTCGCCCTTCTCAAAGTTATGACATGCTTAATAGGAGAATGTTTTCTCTCACTATTTCCGGTGTCATGCATGTGAACTTCCTAAAAGTTGTCTTCAACATTTATGGATGCAACTTTTGTGCTGATTTCATAAAGACACGGTGTTTCAAGCCATGCTTCATGAAACTTTAATTCCTTTTCAATCTTCGTTGTTTCTTCCTTGTTGTTGTTAACATCTACACACATAGAAATATTCATGAGATCATCACAATTTAAATCCTCTCTAGCTCTGTCTTCGCAATCAGCTTCATGTGGCTCGTCCAATTGACCTTCACCAATATGTTCCTCTTTACTTCCTTCCTCAAGAACGACTATTGGGTCTTCCTGATGTTCAACCATATGTTCCTCTTTACATCCTTCCTGAGGAACAAATCGTGAATCTTCAATCTCACGCTGTTGCAGAACATATAACATCTCTCGATAATCATGGTCATTAATAAAGCCACCAAGCCTCATGAAGAAAATATCATCAAGGTCAAATATGTCTAAAAGTGCAGCCATATTGGAAAAGTTCAGCTTTGCCTTGCTTCCATATTTCTTTTCGGCTCCACTCGGTCCTCTAACGAGCTCCAACAACCCCGTTACCACGCAGGTGGGAAAATTCTCCCTTTGGCATCTCTTCAACTGTAGAACCTCGTAGACTGTGGCTTCTATGCCACGTAACCAAATCTGAAGAAAATCACTGATGCAACCTCACTCGAGTGCATCCTTCAATAATAACTGCAGCTCCTTTAACACAATAAACAACCAAACATGGCATTCACAGTGCCAATAAGCCTCCAAGCGATGCATCATCACGAGTTAGTTTGATAAAGTGGTGATTAAAAATCGCCTTTAACGATGGATTCAAACTGTAATAATTTCTACCTACAAGATCCACGCTCAGAAATGTTGCTCAGGGAAATGGTGATCCTAGTTCAAAACGTGGATCCATGGTGCTCTCCCTAATCTCCCTGAATCGCGCTATGTGAAAACGATGGCAGTTCGTTTAAAGCTTGGAAGAAAAAAAAATGCCTATTATCAGAACCCGACACCCTTGTTACTTTAACACCACATAGCCAATGTCTCACTGTGCTTCCGCAGACTTATGACAGGCTACGCAAAGATTGAATGCACCCATAGATCATTGTTTTTCTGTCTTAACAAATCAAGTCCTCAAGCCTCAAAGTCGAGATCTGGCAGGCAATCGGCCACTAGATGGACTCCACAATCAGCAGCAAGTTCTGATCAGCAACGAACCTCCACTGTGATTCACGCATGCAGGCTCACCGGACCAGCAATGAACCTCTAGTGTGATCCACACACACAGCGCGATCTTGCCGTTGATTCGCAACGTGCCACTCTTATCACCGATTATGTTGATCAGTGATCACGCACACCTCTGATGGAGGAGATCCCCAATTCTAACAATCCTCACAGACTCGGATTTCCTCCGTACAGAGATCAGATTATCGACTCAAACCATCACACAACCAAATATGCGAGGGCTCTTATGTCTCTAGGCTCGGCCTTCACACTGCATTCCGAGCTATCTCTCACATCGTCTCAACCATCCTGATGTCGTGAATGATTGGTGAATCCACTCCAATTCTGCACACCTTCGATCGAGGTTGGGGACTATTGATCGCTTACTGTGTACTAGCATGGCATGAAATCTGAGCATGCATACAACACAACGTCATGGCGTTGGCCTCCAGAAAGAAAAATTTTGGTACGATGTCATGCAACTAACTCCAAACGCCATAGCGAAATTTCCGAGTCGTAGATCACTTCACGCAACAGTAGCGATCCTCACATCCACATATCCCTACACGCAGCACATGCAGACAGGCCTCTCATCTTATGTGCTTTGATACCATGTTAAAAACTGGATTTTAATAACTATTGATAAAATAGCTCTCCAAGTGAGAACCTAGAGAGTGTATACACACTCATACAAGCACTATAGATGAGCCTCAATTATATAGGCTTTCACCTTAACGGGATGGTTTCAACCACTCCCTAGATATTAGGATTTGAGATCTAAGATTAGAATCTCAATCCTATCCTCATCATAACAACAATCTAATTATGGCTTTCTCCATTACTTCCAACAAAGGAAAATTTTGAAAAATATTAATCTTTCTTTAGACATAATAAGACTAAGACCACTAAACATGAATTTGATTGTTATTTGGGGAATATTTAAGGAGATAAGCTAGTCCGACTAGCACGAATGATTAAAGCTTTATCTTTTTTAATAAAGAAAGTTGGTAGAAGTATATTTTGAAAAAGATTAAACTTTCTTTAAACATAATAAGATTAAGTATTGCACTTGACATGATTGTCAATTTTGAAAATGTTTCAAAATTGGAGAAACAAGAATAAGGTCAACTTTTTATTTCACCCTTCTCCATCTAATTCTAAATTATTCATAGAATAAATAAACAAAATAAATATGAATGACTAACTACTGCCAACTAAAAATCATAATATAAAATTGAAATGCACAACTTGAATATTTTTAAAATCATGAAACCTCATGCTATTAAACTTGCACCTCACCATTTTATCTAGCAATCCAAAATCAAAAGCTAGTAAAACACCATAATGTACCTTGCAAAAGGAAAGATAAATCTACTAACAAATCATTTCAAAAAAGTAAAGTGGTTATATAGAAAATATCTACAATTTTTAAAACCAAATTTGAAATAGTTAATACAAGTTGACCTCTATGTAAAGTGCTTATTGTGTCAGTCTGCTATGTGAGGTGCTCTATGTGCTGTTGCTGTAGGAGTACGTAGCCCGGGCGGACTTCTAGGGCGGGTGCACTGATAAAGCACAGAGCCCGTATAAAGCCACTAAAAAAAGAGGTAAGTACCGTGGCCCAATCTATCTATAGGTGGATCTTTGCCACCAGGTGGAGAAAGCCAGGTATAGGGAATCTTTTAGTTAGTGCTGCGCTTTGGTTCTCTTAACTTCCATACATATAGTGAAAGCTAGATTCATTCAAATTAAGCTTCTTTAATATTTGACTTGCACACTACTTATAACATAACATATATATTCCAAATCATTTATGTATTAGAAGGTGAGTATTAATGTTCATATAATAATAATAATAATAATAATTTTTTTTTTTAAATTATTTAATACATATTATATTAGTAATATAAATTTTACACTCATATTCAAATTTTTATCTATAAAAAAATATTAGTTAATTCTAAAATTATTAAAAAACTATTAAAAAATAAATAAAACATTAACTACAAATAACCGCCCAAAAAAAATAAAAAATAATTAAAACAATCAATATACAATTATTTACTCACCTCTCGAACGCTCTTGAAATAAATTTATTTACCCAAAAACACCCTAAGAATATCACTAAGAAATTGTTCGATTTCAAAACCATTTAAATAGATAGAACTCCTCATTATATAATATTCTATAAACTGTTTTTATCTCATTCCTATCTCATGAGTTTTTTTTGATGTTTTACCAATATTTTTATTATATTTATTATTAAAATAATATTTTATAAATTTCAATAAAATATGACTAAATATATTCTCTAATTTTAATATTAAAATTATTAATTTTCAAAATAAGAATCCCATTTATTTGAAAATAAAAAACCTGTAATTTGAATTATAGCACATTTTCAAAATAAATTCAATCCCATCTATCTGAACCTAAACATATAATATTTTAAAAATAGTTTTATCTTCTATGAAATATCACACAACAAACTGCAAAAAATTTAAGTAATAATGTGAAAGAAGAAGGGAGAAACATCCACATTGATCACAACTTACTACATTGATCACAACCTACTGCATTAACATGCAAATATTTGAAAGGATATGATCTCATGAAAATATACATATTTTTCAGGCTAAATATTTGAAAGGAGATAGTCTTATGTAAATAAGTTATATATCATTAATGTTGTTCTGCAGTATACACTCATAATTAAATTTAAATTAGTTTACATTTAATTGTAAAGATATATTGTCAACAACATTAATAAAATTATAGCTTCAATAACAATAATAATATATATTTATAATTAAATAATTTAAATCTAATTATAAGCATACACTACTGACCACTTTAATCACTTTAATGAGACTAAAACATGAAAAATAAATATACATTACCAACTGCATTAATATAGCCTGAGAAATAATGATAGCTATGAAAATATGTAACATTGATCCTTTAATCTGATAACAACGAAGCACAATAATTGAGCCACCCTGAGCAATGTTATGATGTTATTGACGAGTGATGGAGGATTGTAAATCACATCAACCTGTACAGTGCGTTTGGTAATGAACGAGTACGCATGGTGGAGGCCGCTAAAGCGATATAAAGCATTCACCAATAATGAAATGAGAGGAGCGATTGAGGTCGTCATAAATTTTTGTGGAAATTGCGATGGTGAATTAAAGCCTTACCATGTGAATGTCTCTTCCAAGTTTATAAATGTGGAAGGTAGTAGTCCAACAAACTTTTGACAGTAACCTTTTGGAATAGAGTTGTCTTTACTGCGACTTTTTGAAGTTTCAGTGCAGGAATCCGGTGAAAATTTTTGAGATAAAATCTTAGTTTTTGTTATTCAAACTGGTTTTTTGACTCTCTATATGGATTCAGCACCCTGGAAAACCTCTAGGGCACTTCGATTGTGCAAAGTTAGCAATCAAACTTCTCTTTTCAATAAATTCCTGCCGAAATTTAAAGAAATTACACCGTAAAAAGTCACCTTAAAAACCTTCAAATATTAAGGTAGTAGTACAACTAACTTTGTACTCTAATTTTTTGGAATATTATTGTTTAGTGATGTAATTTTTAAAAATTAAGAATTTGATAGTTTTTATACCACTAAATTCATTTATACAAAATACATTTTAAATCACATAAATTTATGATTTTGTAAAAAAAAAATTATATAACATAATATAATATAACATTTACTTTTAAGAGTATTTAGATGGAAATAAATAAAGTAACCGAAGGAAAACCTTTACTCTCTATTTGTCATTGATGGCCCTTCCATATTTTGATAATTATACATTCTTATTTTAATTGTAAATTTAAAAAAATGTTCCAAAGTGGAATCCAAACAAATTCACACATTAAATAAAAAATGTTCCAAAGTGGAATCCAAATAAATTCACACATTTAATTCTAGAGTGTTTAGATTGAAAGAAATAAACTAACCATAGGAAATCGTTTACTCTCTATTTGTCATTGATGGCCATTCTAGTATTACCTCTCAGTATATTAGCCTGTTTTTATTTGATTTGCTAGTTGTCGTTATAGCTGGAAGTGAGTGATTCTTAAAAGCAGGCCCTACTTATGTTATCTCGATAGAGATCGAGTAAAATTTAGAGGAAGTTTGGATCTGGATTTAATTTTTATGGTTTTGTTTTTATTATTAATTTGAGGTTTCGCATAAAATTTAGAGGAAATTTGGATATGGATTTAATTTTTATGGTTTTGTTTTTAGTATTAATTTGAGGTTTTCCAATGTTTATTCTGAAAATTGAAAGGGTGTTGATTTTTGTATGGTTGTATTTTGAAGTACATAGATAGCAAAAAAATTACTAATTGAAGAAACAAAGAATGATATTGTTTATTCTTTGAGAATAAATTGCATAACAATCTTATTATTTTAGTATTCAATAATTTTTTGATTGATAATTAGAAGATCAAATTCACAATACAATGAATACGATGGATATATAAGTTTATAAGTTCTTAAAAAATATATAAGTTTATAAGTTTTTATATTTTTTAATAGAACTCTAATATTTTATAATTGAAACATAGGAAAGAAATAAAAAAAGAAATAATTGGTTCCAAACAATAAGATTTGTTAAAGGATTTGTATACAACTTTTCATAAGTAGAGAAAAATAAGAAAAACTCAAAAGAAAAAATCCTCTCCAAAAGTGAGAAAAAAAGAAGAAGATAAAATATGAATGAGGAGATAAATGAAGGAAAGAAGATGACCAACTTCCTTCACTCCAAGCATGAGTGATAACTGAAGAAGCCTTAGTGATGACATAAGTTTAGTGAAGATATCTGCTACATGCTCTTCACTAGGAACATACACTAGGCTAAGAACAACATACAAATATGTTGGCAAAAGAAATGCATCTTGATCTCAATATGTTTGGTCCTTTGATGCTCCAATGGATTTCTAGAAATATGTATGCACTCTAATTATCACACCAAAGAATAGTAGGATGATCCTGTTGAATGTCAAACTTAGTCAATAGCTATCGAAGCCAAAAAACTTCCCTACTAGTAAGAATTGAAGCTCAATACTCAAATTTCATAGAAGATAATGCAATCACTGAATGTTTCTTATAGGAACAAGCAATAGGAGTAGAACCAATATGGAAAACAAAATTGGATGTCAAATGTTGATAATTAACTGATCTAGCCAAGCCAGAATCTGTGAAGCCCACAAATTAAGAAGTGCCAATAGTGCACTGAATGCCAAGATTCGAAATTCCCATAATATACCTCAAAATACACTTTTCTTCCTTCCAATGACTCTCATGGGGATATTGAGAAATTTGAGAGACCAAACTTACAGAAAACAAAATTTTAGCTCAAGTGTGAGTAAAAAAGAGTAGACTCTCAACTAATTCTCATTACAATATAGGATCTACTTGTGGTTACATGCAAGTAGCGGGAAGGGTAACAAAGTGGGTGTAGTCTTAAAAATAGTTATGCCAAAGTGTTGAAGTAAATAAATAGCACAAACCATATAGAATCCTCCTTACCAAAAGGGACAAAGGTGTTAGAATAATCAATTCCTTCAACATGTGAAAAACCCTTGGCCATAATATGTGTCTTATATTTGTCAACAGATCCATCTATTGCATATTTGGTTTTGTAGATCCACATTAAAAATACCAAATTACATACCTTGAAAAGATGAATGAGATCCCAAGTGTGATTATTCATTGAAGAAAATAATTCTTTTGTCATGGAAATTTTCCATTTAGGTAATCCAATAGCATCAAAAAATTGTTGTGAATCTTCTAAAATGGAAAAACCAAAAAGAAAGATTCCATTTGACTATGGTTGATTCGAGAGAAGATAAATAAAATCAATGGCTTCACAAAAATATCTCTTAGGATTATTTTTCATATATAGATGCCTCTTCAAAGATTGGTCTTGAACAAGTTGTTCCTCATTAGACTACATAGTTTTTTAGGGGATGTTGATAGGAGATTCTCTTTTCACTGAGGATACAACTAAAATTTCCTCATATTTGATATCTACAAAACCATTAATGAATAGGACCATTCATTAAAGTAGTTCTGAGGTCCAAAATGAGATTTTTAAGGAAAATAATAAAATAATATATAATTTTTTAAAGAAAAATAAAGGAAGCTACAGTAATTATGGCTTATCTCCTTATAAGTTTACTAAAATATCAAGTGTAGACACCCACTTAATGAAGAATTAAATTCCAATTCCACGAGTACCCACTTTGTATAATTATGAGTAGACCCATATAAAAAAACATGAAAAAAACATATTCAGTATGCTTTTTTCATGTACTTTCAATTTTGTTTCAATGTGGGTCTACTAAAAAAGTATGCAGAGTGGGTACTCGTTGGATGTGAAATCTAATTCCACATCCAACATGTGTCTACACTTGAAATTTTAATGAACCTATAAGGACATAAGTTGAAAATACAATTAAATTTTTCTTCTTCTTATTTTCCATCCAAAATATTTACTCCGGGGAATGACATCATCATCTTGAATCCCATTGGTTCTTTTAAAGTTAATTTTGTAAGTTTTTTTTTTTTTTTTTTAGGCCCAATTTTTACCTCGAAACTCCCCTAATTATCAACAATAAAAGTTAAGGAAAGAGAACAAGACAATGACATATTGTTGTGCTCACCAAAATAGACATCTCTTTGAAACAAGAATTCCTTAGAAGTAGGACCAAAGATCCTATATGCTTTCACATCCTCATAGTAGCCAATAAATATAAATGGTCGACTCTTCTTTTCCATTACTTTACACTTTTTATATGGAATTAATGCCCAATCTAGACTACAAAATACTTCGAAAGAAGTGACATCAAACTTAACATGGGTCCAATATTCCACTAGAATTTTATGTTGAGCTACCTTATGAGGAATCTATTTTTGAATATATTTGGCGTAATTAATTGCTTGATTCCAAAAAGTTTCCATATTCTTGGATTAAATCATGGAATTTTCCATTCCTTTAGTGTCCATTTCTTCCTTTCAACAAGACCATTTTTGTTCGGGAGGTGTAAGGAGTAAAGTTTTGATGTTGTATGCTTTACACTCTACATAAATGTTTGAATTTTTAGTTGGGATTATTCCCCCCATTATCAATGTGGATTTTCTTGATGGAGAAAGATGGTTGTTTTTAAGCAAAGGCTTTGAATGTATTAAATGTCGTAAATACTTCACACTTGTACTTAATGAAGTATATGCAAGAGTGTCATGAAAAATCATCAATAAACGTTAGTGTATACTTAACCACTATGAACGAATGAGTTATAAATGACATAAAATATCTTTGCACCAAATCAAGAAGTGTTGTATCATCTAAATATTTCCCTTTAGGAAAGGGACTTTTATTTTTATTTCCAAAATTAGAACCTACACAAACTTGATTAGTACAAGAAACTTTTGGATGACCAAGAACCATATTCTAAGTGCACAATTACTACAAAGATTTGTGTTTAGATGTTCATATATTCCATTGTGATAATAAATTAGTAGATATATTAGGAATAAGGGACATATTATTAATGCATCCATCCACTAATTGCATAATTCCTAACCCTAAATCATCAAGGTGAGTAGAGTGTCCAATTACATTATGTGAGATGTTTCTTTGGATGTAAAGATGGTAAGTATTGAAAATATTTCATATGATGGGATGCACCTGAATCAAATATATATTTGTCTATGAATTTATATAGGGATTGAGTTGATAAACATCTTCTTTACTTGTTGAAATATTGCACTTCTTCATGCTTTCATCTAATGCTTTCAATTTATCCCAACACTTTGCTTCGATATACCTATATTTTCCACAAAAATTACATGATTCATTTGAATTGTACTTAATATTATTTATACTTTAGGAGATCCATCAGAATTAGATGTTGGAAGGGTTGGTTTAATATTATGTTGGGGCTTTAGAGGGAGACTCATAGGCTTGAGTAGAATATTTTTCATTTTTGAACTAGGCTTTATGTTTAGCTTTAGATGTATGGGAAACAAGAACTTGATTCAATGAACTAGAAAGAGAATCTAGTTGCATAAGCCTATATTGTTCTATTTTAAGCAGTCACAAAATGTATCAAAATTGGAAATTTTAAATGAATCTCCAAGGGAATCCATACAAGATTAGAATGTAGATCAGAAAAAACCTCAAAAGGACACATTATGTTTTATAAGAAAAATAAGACACGCTTATTTCCTAATTTATCTTTTCCACATTCTTTTCATTAGGTCAATAATAGCCTGAGTTTTTCAAGATAATCCTCAATAGAGGCTTTCTCATAAGTTATCAATGTTGATAACTATGTGTCCAATTATAAAGCGTGAAACTCCTTAGCCTTTCCAAATAAGGAGGCCAAATTATCCCAACTTTCTTTTAAAGTTGTACATTTTACAATATTAAACAATAAGTTATCTAAAACATATAGCCCAATCAATCCAATGGATTTTTCTTGCTTATTTTATTATGTATGTTTTCTCTATCTTTGGTAAACATGGGTTGATCTTTATTTAACATCTACCAAAGTTATTTTTACTATAGTAGTTGTTGCATTTTAAATTTCAATGTGTGAAAAGTATGGGGAGTTAGGATTGTTATGGTCCTTGACTTGTCCATGTTTTAAAAAAACTTGCTCCAAATCAAACTTACAACTAGATAAAAAACTCCTTTAAATTCTTGCTTGGAAATAAAATATTCTTGCAAAAATTAATTTTGTTTCACCACTCAATTTTATTTTATTTTGTTAGATAATGTAAGTCCTTAGATTATTGGCATGCCTAACCTGTGGCTTGAGTAGTTGCGACCCAGAGTCATCTAAGTCTTCAAAACGACCCAAGGATTGCACCCAACCTAGGTCACACCAATCCTTAGCATGATTGGATTTTTTCCAATAGAGTTTCAAGCCAGTGGCCTTTTCACCATGAAGTGCCTTAATAGAAAACCCTGTCACAATCATCTCTACACTTCATTGGAGCCACTCCAAAAAAAATTGAATCACCAGAAATAAAAGTTTTCCCCACAAATTTTAATAAATTTTCTAGATGAAATTTGAAGAAACCTACATTTTTTCCCCAAAAAAACTTTCACCAACTAAAAACCTTTTCACTTGATCCAGGTGGATATCGGTGGCCGCCCACCTATTCCATTTGGACCAGCACCATCAATTCTTGCAGCTTTTCACATTCAGCACAACTTACTATTTTTAGCAGGTTTCGGGTCCTCCACTCTCGGAGCCGTTTTGGGGGCTTAATGATCCAGGTGGATATTGGTGGCCACCCACCTATTCCACTTGGCCCCCCACCATTGTCTCTTTCAGTTTTTCAGTTTCGGCATAACTTACTATTTTTAGCAGTTTTTCGGGTCCTGAACTTCCGGAGCCGTTTTGAGGCCCTAAACGACGTTTTTTGGGTATGAAAGCGCTAGCGAATTTTCTGATAAAATTTGTCCCGACAGCTGTAGTCCTCGGATAGAGCTTTCTAATGATGTATCATATGCGTCAAACGGAGATAGTATGCCAAAGTTACGTCCCTGGGAAGTGGAAACACCAATTTACCCAAACGGGGCCCATAGTTTTGGCGCTTCATCTCCTAGGGTTAGGTTTTTGGGATGTTTAGGGTTCTCCATTGTTTCTCAATAATAAATAGGCCCTCGCGCCTCATTGTAAAGCAGTTCAGAGGTCTGTAGCCACCACATCTCTTCTCCGAGATTCGCTACCAGCACCCTAGCTATTTTATTTCCATTATGTCTGTAAGCATCTTTCTGTTATTTGATATTAATGAAATGAAGTGTTATTTCCGCTGCATCTCTGTATTTATGGTTATGTGTTTATTCTGTTGCGTTCCTGCATAAAATCCGGATCAGTGGTATCAGAGAGGGACTGCTCTTTCTTTGTTTTTTTTTGCATGTCCCCAACGCGGTCAGGGTATAAGGAGTTAGGGCTCGATCTGGTTGAACCCTTGCAAGATCAGCCTCGCAAACCCCGACGACCTCCCATGGCGGAAGAAAAGAAAGACGAGGGAGCAGGAGATCCTATCAAAATACTGCTCGAGGAGGCTCTCGAGAAGCAAAGGAACGTGATGATGGATAACTTTGCTCAAATCCTTCAACGAATGCCCACATATGGCGCATCTGCATCCAACAGCCACTCTGGAGGCGCCACTCCCTTCAAGGTACAGGTAAACTTTGACATTCCTATATTTGAAGGAAAAATAGATGCAGACGCTGTAGACAGATGGTTAAATTTGCTGGAAGGGTATTTCTCGATCCATGACTTCTCTGACCGAGAAAAGATTATTTTTGCACTCCTCAAAGCCGCCCCCCATGTCAAAGACTGGTGGGAAACCTACCGTGAGCAAGAGGGCGAAGGGGAACCCTCTCTGTTCTCGACCACACCCACTTGGAATTCATTTCGAGATGGCATCAAGGAACAATATTACCCCGTGGGGAGCTATGAGGACAAATACATCCAATGGACCACGCTGCGGCAACAAAAGGATCAAGATGTGCACGAACTGACGAATCTGTTCCATACCCTGCGCACAAAGTTGGGTATTAAAGATTCGAAGAGACATTTGGTGCTCAAGTACCGCGGCTGTCTGCACAAACACATTCAGGAGGAAATGGAGTTCCTCGACATTACATCGCTTGGCACGGCATATCGCTATGCCACCAAGATCGAGCAGAAATTTAAGCAGAAGAAGCGAGACTTTGGATCTGCCAATCCGAAAGGTGCCCCCGAATCGAAGAACAAGGGGCAAGGCCAAAGCAATGTGACTCAGAACAACACCACAAATCCAAAGAAGGACACAGGGAAGTGGTGTGAATTTCATAACAGCCCCACTCACAGCACAAACGAGTGTCGGGCCAAACAATCTTTGGTGCCTGAACTAAAGGCACCCGAATCAGATGCATTTTCTGATCCTGAGTTAGAACCAGACAAAGGTAATGACAAAGGGAAGCAGATCATTGATGCGGATCCCAGTGCCATTGTTGCCACCACCAAGATCCAGAAGGAGGGTCCAGAGGATCCAGAGGAGGGGGAGCGCCTCTTCCAGTCACAGATGTGGGTGAAGGGTTCTCCACTGCAGTTTCTCGTCGATAGCGAAAGCCAAAAGAACCTCATTTCAGCAGAGGTCGTGAAGTGGCTCGGCCTACCAACCATAGCACACCCACAGCCGTATAGCATCGGGTGGCTCCACCCAGGGAGAGATCTCCGCATCCACCAGCAGTGCCGCCTTCCGTACAGTATCAAGCCATTCACGGATGAGGTATTGTGTGATGTTGCTCCTCTTGATGTAGCTGATGTATTATTGGGCCAACCATACTTGTGGAGGCGACATGCTGTGTATGAGTCTAGGCCTCGTGCTGTTATTATTACTTTGGGAAATAACTTGTACAGGATACCAGAGGTAGTACTGCCTCTTGTCATCTCTTTGACTACCGCAAAACAACGCAGTAAGATTGTTTCCCAGACCAGGAAATTCATTTTCCTTACGACTCACTCACAAGGAAAGAAGAATATTGTGGCCACAACCTCGAAACAGGGCTCCCTTTCACGGCTGCAGCAGATGGACAAAGTCATGGAGGAATACGATGACAATTTCTCCTCACTCATAGAGGTTCCTCTACACTGTCAGGACAAGCACTCCATTGATCTGAATCCCAATGCACCACCACCTGATGTTGCCATACATCCTGCAACTACACATACAGAATCCAAAAATGTACTATATGAGGCTGATAAAGAAACCAAATTTACTAAACGCATCCAGCATGTCCACCCGCAGGTCCATGACATCTTCAACACATCTAATACTCAGTTCAACAGAATTTGCCTCATCTCATGGAGGATCTCAACGCAATGGGGACCATTGCTTCCTAAGGATGGAGGAATGATCCAGGTGGATATCGGTGGCCACCCACCTATTCCATTTGGACCAGCACCATCAATTCTTGCAGCTTTTCACATTCAGCACAACTTACTATTTTTAGCAGGTTTTCGGGTCCTCCACTCTCGGAGCCGTTTTTGGGGCTTAATGATCCAGGTGGATATTGGTGGCCACCCACCTATTCCACTTGGCCCCCCACCATTGTCTCTTTCAGTTTTTCAGTTTCGGCATAACTTACTATTTTTAGCAGTTTTTCGGGTCCTGAACTTCCGGAGCCGTTTTGAGGCCCTAAACGACGTTTTTTTGGGTATGAAAGCGCTAGCGAATTTTCTGATAAAATTCGTCCCGACAGCTGTAGTCCTCGGATAGAGCTTTCTAATGATGTATCATATGCGTCAAACGGAGATAGTATGCCAAAGTTACGTCCCTGGGAAGTTGAAACACCAATTTACCCAAACGGGGCCCATAGTTTTGGCGCTTCATCTCCTAGGGTTAGGTTTTTGGGATGTTTAGGGTTCTCCATTGTTTCTCAATAATAAATAGGCCCTCGAGCCTCATTGTAACTCAGTTCAGAGGCCCGTAGCCGCCACATCTCTTCTCAGAGATAGCTACCAGTGCCCTAGCTAGTTTTATTTCCATTCTGTCTGTAAGCATCTTTCTGTTATTTGATATTAATGAAATGAAGTGTTATTTCCACTGCATCTCTGTATTTATGGTTATGTGTTTATTTTGTTGTGTTCCTGAATAAATCCGGATCATCACTACAATTATTTTGGTAAAAATATCACGGGATTTACAAGAGTTAAAGCCATAAGGTTAATATGTGTTGGGTCTAGTAATTTGAGTGATTGTTGTTGCATACACTCACTCCAAAAACTACAAGAATACATCCCATAAAACTAAGCACATGATATATTTGATCATGTGACCACGAAATAACCCAATCATTTCTCTGCATCACCAATACATTTGTATAGAACTAATAAAATAATAGATATAATTATACTTTCAAAATCAAATTGTGATCTAGCAAGGTCAAATTAGATTTGTTCTAATCACTTTTGAAAAATATCTCTTAGAACACAAGAAGGGGTTTGTAGATTTTCTCTATCATGTCAATAAAAAAAGAAACCCAAGGACTCGACTACATAACCAGAAACACTTTTATTAAGAGAGAAAATTGAAGAAATGAATAAAGATATTCTTCATTATCTTAGAAATAACTAAACAACAATCTTATTTATAGTAGCAAATGAAGCTTCTAGCGATAACTATAAAATAAGCTTTATAACATAGAAAGTAAAATTACTCCATAAACTTACAAGTTTCAGTGCTCTTTTATTGAAACTTTAAGATAATTACAATATTTATTATCTTTATTTATTTTTTAATAAGATTGAATTTTAAATTACATATATTCTTTTTATAAAATGTCACAAAAATCTAATTTAAAACACACTTTTATAAAAATATTGAAATTTTCCACATATATAAGTTTAACTTATCATGATGCTACAAAATATACAAATTATCATATTTTCCTTCAGTTTTCCATTATGCTCCAAAATATACCATTTTATTCACAAATGTATTTCTTGTGGTTGTTTTTTGTTTCTTTGAAGGGTAAAACCCCATATTTTATTCAACTTTAAACAAGAAAAAAGGTACCTTATGTAGATGTTGAACACATTCAGTAAGATAAGTCTCTCGTCTTATGTCCAAAAGAATAAATTGAAAAATTACATAAGAGTTTTCAAAGTTAAGTGTGATAATAATCACATAGCGTTTCTTTCTTCCCTTTCTTCTATGGACCTTTTGTCACCCCCCTTAGTTGGGTTCTATTGAAACCATTACCAATTTTCTTCTTGTTTTCTTCGATGGGCGTTCTTTGTTTGAACATGAGCTTTAAAACACATGCACTCTTTTTGTACCCCCCATCCTGATTTTTTTGTGTGACTCATTTTTTTGTTGTTCTCGTGCATGGATCTCTTCTGATTCGATGTCATTCTGCATATGGCTTGTGTAACCATTTTGGATTAGAGCATACCCTTCTGCTTGGTTTTGAGAGTTCTCTGTGATTTATTATTCTTCTTCTTCTTCTTCTTCTTCTTATGAGAATTAGGGATCATAAAGATGTCATCCATTTGTGTTGCGAGTTTGACCCCTTTTATTTTTCACGATCTCTTTTGTTTGTGGGAATGGATTTTGCAAGTGTCTTTTTTGGTAACATATTTTGCATCTGAATGACATAGTTTCATAATCCAAAAAATGGGTCCAGTGAAAATTTTTATGTTTCAATTGTATGTGATTAGGTAGACCTTAACTGGGGTCTATTTATACGCATGTTTTGGTGAAGGTAAATATGTATTTCTCTTTCCTTTTGAGTACCACGTTTTTTAATGACCCGAAGGTGTTTCCAGTTTCCCCTAGAGCCTTTTCGTGCCATAAAGGAAGGGTTACATTTGATCGCCTCACCCATACCAAAATTGTTGATACTTCCATTTTTGTTGCATCCAAATCAGGGAACCAAGGGGTGATGACGAGCCTAACTCTTCCCCAAAACTAGGGTTTTCCATTCAATAATTTCTCCATATATTCCTGAGTATCGAAATAAATAATAAGGAAACGATTGGAGCATAGCTAAATATCACAGTTGGGGGTCCAAGTTCAAAATACCCACTGGTGTAAAGCGTCATATTAAGCTATAAATTGTTGAATATATAGATCAAAACAATAGATTGGAGAGAAGAAAAAATGGTGTTTACTTATGATAGGTTAACCTCCATGAAAAACACTTATTTCATTTGTAATACAAAATAATGTCATGGGTATTACTGAGGTGGATCCAATAGATTGGAGCCCTTCCCTTGCACCGCATCCTTGTAGTAGACAAAACCCCCATAGTTATACAAAACCTCCACACAACCTCAAGTTAAATACTATGGTATAGTTGATTGAGATGCATTAATTCTTCATTTGAGAACAATATTGAAGCAACTTCGCTGAAAAAATAAGACACTATGTATTTTTAGGAATACCAAGCCTATTTTCTGTGCGTTGCTTCATATTTATCACTAAGTCTAAATCTGCAATCTAGAAAAGGGAAGAATTCCATTTTAGATTCTTGATAAAGATATGGAATCCCCCTATTCTATATTTTCCTTTCTTCCATTCCACTCGTATTGGTGTGAACATGGGAGATATCCTTGAAAATTCAAGACATGTAGGATGGCGAGAGACTAGTCCTTGGTAGCCATGGTGGGAATTGGGAGGTGAACATAAACTCCCATATTTGGATAGATGAGTACCTCCTCAGTGTAAACATCGTAGATGAACTTGTTGTTTGGAGGGATTTTGTTCTTAATTCATCTCATGAGCTTCTGATTGAAGGTTATACCCTTTCTACTCTCCAAATCATTCACAAAGTTGTAAAATTCGGGCTTTGTTTTCAGCCCTTATGTGGTTTCAACAGGCTTTTCATCCCTTAAAATCAAAATCTCTCTACCCATAGTTGCAGCCTCCTATAACTTGGATCATCATGCCGATATAGATTTCCATGAAATATCCACATTGTCTTTGTCCTTCATTTCAAACTAATCATGCTTCAAATGATCGCTACTCACGCTCCTTAGGGATCCTAGCTTTGCAAAAACCCTAACTCCCATCTCCATCGTGACTCCTCCATGACGAAATAAGAGTTGAAGAGTAAGGATAAAAATATTTTGGTGTCAGATTAATATGTGGCTTTAAATTGATATTACCTCAAAATTGCAAAATACATATGACAAGGTGACATTTTTTTTCCATAGTTCATCGTAAGTGGTCTTAATATGGCACAAGGGGTCTCAATATGGCACAATGGAAACTAGATATATTTCTTTATTATAGAGGAGTGATTTTAACCAATATAATACCAACTGTTGGTTACAAACAAGACTATCATCTATTGAACTGCATATTAAATAAATACAACTACTACAATCCATAAAATGAGATAAGGAGTCTCCAAAAGTCATAGGAGTTGGATTATGGGCGTTGATACCTCATGGAGCTTGGGCTTATTTCAAAAATAGAGGTGCCTCTCTAGGTGGGTTATTTTTTCATCCAGGCTCACCAAACATAAATGTTGAGAATGTTTGACCCGCTTTATTTCATTCAAGGTAGAAATTATGTCATTATTTTCCTCATTCTTCTCTTTTAAGACCCTGGTTAGAAGGGTTTTCATTTTCCAATGAAGGGTGATGAATTTTAGGAATTGGATCTATCTTCCCCTAATGTGGCCAAGGTAACTAATGGTCTTTATAGCCTTCATTTATCCTATAAATTGAGGGCTTGACCATTGAGAAAGGGATCAAAATTCTATGTATTGTTATGTTATCGAGATCTTCTTTGAGAGAGATTTTGATCTTCTTTGAGAGAGATTTTGGGAGATAGGATATGGAGGAGTTTCTTTCTGGAACTTCATTTGGTTGTAATATTCCTTCTATTCATTAATATATAAATATATTGTTCGTTATTCGAGACCATTTTTCAATGTTTATGTCTCTATATTTTGATTAATGATGGTTCGGAAGTCAGTCTCATGATGATGTATTCAATAATGCGTAGTTTGTCACTTACTAGTGTTTTTTATTGACAAGATTATTATTCTCTCAAGGTCAATTTTTTTTTCCTTTTGTGAGCAATATTATTCTTTGGGGTTAGGTGGGAGCACTTATCAACTACACTAACTACTCCAACTGATCTATGCAGGAAAACATGCATGTTATTTCTTTCCGTTGCCTCATCAATCCCATTTTATCTCTTACGTTACTGAATGGGTTGGAAATTAGAATAGTAGATCCCTTGACCTATCCATCTCAAGGTTCCAGGAAAAAATAAGAGGGTTTTTCTTGTCCAACATAGCACAATTCCATATAACAAACATTACATGAATTTACACCATCTTGTTCATAATTTTAATTATTATATATTTTTATACCGGTAGAAGGAAGAGTATATTGTAAATAGTTTGGGCCAAAATACTTTGACTTTTAATTAATTTTCATTTTTTTAGAAACTATTTCCAATGTTTATTAAAGTCTTCGTAAAATTCAATATTAAACTTATATTTTTAGAAATTGAAAATTATTTTTTGAATTTTCTAATTTTTTTTTGATGGATGACTAATTTTACGTGGTTTAAAAGCATTTTCAGAATTAAAAATTGTTTTAAAAAAATAAATTAAAAAAGACCTCTAATCGCCAAGTGTCCTCATAAAATAATTATCGGTTTTTTTTTCCCAAATATATGGATTTTTCCATAATTAATATTCTCTTTTCCAAAAAAACCAATTTCCATTAGGTTTCAGGCATTTACTAACCAATGGAAACTAACGGATTAAAAAAAGAACAATGTTAAATAATACACTGATTATTTTCTTCACATTTTTCCCTTTATTGATTTTTATTATTAAATGGACTTCGTACAATCATTTTCCTCAATAAACCTTACCCATTTCAGATTGTAAACTTCTCTGATCCATAATTGTTTAACCAACTCTTCCGGAAAAATCACAATATCATTTGGAGGATCGACGCGTTTCAAACTACCCAGTGTAGTTCATCATCAAGACTTTGCTACTTGTGTCATAAATATTGTTGAGATGCAATGGCCACTTGTCAAAACCTATTCAATATTTAATGCATTATAACATTATAAAAATAAAATATTAATAAACAAAAAATAAAATTTAATATTAAAATTAAAATTAATAGGGGTGAATGTTAGAATAATAAATTAAAGAATAAATAAAAATAAAAATCAATCAATCAATCAATCAATAAATAAAAATAAAAATAAATCAATCAATCAATCAATAAATAAAAATAATAATAATAATAATAATAATCATAAAAACATAAAAAATATATTTAAAAACACGAGACTGAAAAAATAAAAATAAACTACAAAAATAATAAAAAGGAAGCAGAGAGACAAACAACACAGACCAAGGAAAAAGGGCACTCCTAAGAGATTAGAGACAGAATCTAGCACCTACTGATTTTCCATCTGTCATCCCTATTCAGAGTACATGACCTTTTCTCAATTTCAACAGCTTCCTAGAATTTGCAGTGATGAAAATGCTCCACCCTCGCGATAACCTTGGACTCCTCCAAACAAATCTAATGATTCTTCTTTCCAACATGCTTAGTGAGAGTAGAGGACTTAGTTCTACAGTGCCTCAAATCCGTCGCATGTTCTTGTAACCTCTTACTTATCAAGCGATTGGTTTCTCCAATGTAGGGAACCCCACAGGAGCATGGTATCAGATAGATACCTTTCATGCTTTTGGGGTCCAACGCGTCTTTAACAAACATGAGGGAACTACAAATGGTGTTGAAAGCTCTAAACGTAGATGAGATCAAATGATTTCTTATAATCCAAGAAATTTTTTCTGAAGTGCCATGAATAAATGACAATTGGACCATACAAACTAATTCACCAAGATATTTCTTAGGTTTAGGACCTATGTTAGCATTCATGAAAGCTCTAAGACCTTGATGTTTACTATAAACATTCATCTTAAAGACTCTAAGGAGATGGGATTTCTCTTTCTCGAAGTGATCTTCATCAGAAACCCTAAGAGCTCTAGTGGCCAATGTGTTGAGAACACCAACCTTCTGGGCAGGAAAATAATGAGAACTAGCGTGAAGATATTTCTCAGTGTGGGTCTTCTTCCGAAAGACCTGGTGAGTAAAAGAGCCATCATCCTTCCTAGAGACTAGAACATCAAGAAAAACAAGGCTACCATTAACTTCTGTTTCCATGGTAAACTTAATACAGTTCGATTGGCTATTCAAGTGCTGATGAAAGCAATCCAACTCCTGACGACCATGCAACCATTTTATGAAAGTGTCATCAAAAAAAGCTGAAGCCGAGACTTTAGATTCAAAATCTTCCATAAAAAGGTTTTCCACAACCAGAGAAAGTGGGGAACCCATGACAACACCGCAAGTTTTATCATAGAACTCACTATCAAAGCTAGAGAAAGTTGAAGTTAGACAATTTTTTACCGATTTGGCTGTGTCCAGATCAGTGATGCAGTAGATCACTTCAACTGCCTCTTTGATAGGAATGTTGGTATAAAGAGAGACCACATTAAAAATAACAAGGGTGTCATCGGGATCAAAATGTAAATTACTCAACTCCTTGACAAATGAGGAGGAATCCTTTACAAAGGAATCAGATTGACCAATAAGAGGCTTAAGCTTTTGCACCAAATACTTCACAAGGAGATAAGTGGGACCTCCAATTGTATTAACAATAGGTTTGAGGGGGACCCCCTCCTTATGAATCTTGGGAAATCCATAAATATTTGGAGTGATCAGGTTGCTCTCAATCAACTTATGGCTCATAGACCCCACAGTGCTACTTGAATTAATAGCAACTCTCACAATTTTAGACACCTTACTAAGGGGGTTCTTCAAAAGCTTCCTATAACTGTCTTTGTTACAAAGACAATCAAACATCTTTATTTTTATAATCCTTTTTATCCTCTTTATCTTATTTTTTAGGTCTCGTGTGATTCAGGTGGATATTGGTGGCCACCCACCTATTCCATTTGGACCCACATCATTAGTTCTTTCAGTTTCTCACTTTTAGCACAACTTACTATTTTTAGTAGTTTTTCGGGTCCTGGACTTCTGGAGCCGTTTTGAGGCCCTAAACGAGGTATTTTGGGAAACCCGGGAGCAACATAGGTCCATGGACCAATGTTCATAGGTCCATGGACCGATGTTGTTCACATCAAAAGTTGTACTCCTGGTATAGATCTTTATAACGAGGTATGATGCGGGTAAAACGGAAATCGTATGCCAAAGTTACGTCCTCACGAAGTTGAAACACCAATTTACCCAAACGAAGCCCATAGTTTTGGCACTTCATCTCCTACTGTAACGTTTTTGGATGTTTATGGTTTTGCATTGTTTCTCAACAATAAATAGGCCTTCGAGCCTCATTATAACACAGTTCAGAGGCATCTAGCTGCCACATCTCTTCTCAGAGATAAGCCTACCAGTGCTCTAGCTGTTTATTTCTATTAAGTCGGTAAGCATATTTCAGTCATTTGTTATTAATAAAATGAAGTATTATTTCTGCTACATCTCTATGTTTATATCTATTTCTATATTTTATTGCGTTCCTACATGAATCCGGATCATCATGTTTTTAAATATTTTTCTTATGTTTTCATGATTATCATTATTATTATTATTATTATTTATTATTATTATTATTATTTTATTTTTAATTTTATTTTTATTTATTTATTGGTTTATTGATTTATTTATTTATTTTTATTTTGTCTCGCGTTCACCCTTGCTAATTTTAATTTTAATTTTATTTTTTTGTTTATTATTATTTTATTTATTATTAATATTATAGTTTTTATTTTGTTTTTGTTTTTGTTTTTATTTCTTTATTTATTTGTTGATTTATTTATTTTTATTTTTATTTATTATTCTAACGTTCACCCCTATTAATTTTAATTTTAATATTAGATTGTATTTTTTGTTTATTAAAATTTTATTTTTAGAACGTTATAATGCATTAAATATTGATTAGGTTTTGACAAGTGACTGTTGCATCTATTTATATTCAACTATTCTAATGCATTAAATATTGACTAGGTTTTGACAAGTGACTATTGCATCTATTTATATTCAACTATTCTAATTAGCACAAGTAGCAAAGTCGTGATGATGAACTACATTGGGTAGTTCTAAACGCGTCGGCCCTCCAAATAATATTGTGATTTTTCTGGAATAGTTGGTTAAATCTTACCTATATTATATATTTTCAAAATTCATAAATAAAAAATAAAATTTAAGTCAACACTACAATAAATAAGATTTTCTCTTTTGTCTTCACAATTTTAATCATAACTTATAAAAGAAAAATAGGAATCTTTTGCCCACATACTTAAAGCTTTTGTGTACCTAAATTTTTTATTTTAATATACTAGAAATTGTCATTTTACATAGGAATTCTTTGCCACACGATTAAGGCAGCACGAGATACTTCATATCAATTTGATTTTTTGGACATAGAAATTCTACCATAGATTATTTATTTGTTGTTGAATTGGGATGAGTATAAAATTAAAGTTAAAAAATAATGTTATACTAATTAGCTTTTTTATAATTTGTTTATTTTATTTATATCATATACGTACATTATTTAATTTAAAGATACTAGACATTGTAATTTCTCCTCCTTATTTGCTCCTATAAGCTGAATATGCAATAAAAAATGCACAAACACATTTCATTAAACTCTTAAATTTTCTAACAGTTATTTGGTCCATTAATTACTTCACTTACTTCCCTTTGTAGTATTCAAATGTGTTTCATTATTATATTTATGAATTTTTTCAAACATCAATAATTTTTATCGATTACTGTTTACATAAGAGAGAGGTACTAAGTAGCAACACTTACACTATTTGAAAATTTTATTTTTCTTAATTAATAATTATAATTATAATTTCTGAGCCAACATAACATAACTTATTTAAACATCTCCCCACAATTTAAAATTTTATTTATAATCTTATTACTATTGATAATAATTTGTAAATTTATTAATAAATTAATTAAAACTATTATTCTTAAAAATTCCTTCTCCTTATGTATCAAATGATGAATTGAAAGAAAATATTTTAATAAAGAAAGTTGTCAAAGACCAATTTTGAAAAAAGTTTAGTCTTTTAACACATTGCAATCTTTCGACTTATATTGTTGAGGTTTTCCATTACACCAAAACGTATCAGCATTAGTAAACTTCCAAACCATTATCATTATCTTTCTAAGTGGTTCTAGGGTGGATCCCACAATGGTGGTTAGTCCACGTGATCGATTCCAAATGAGGTGAGTGTGAAAATCCAACACCCTCCCTGAAGTACAAATTGGGGAATCAAACCTGGGCAATGATCTCATACCACATTGAGGTTTGGCCTTACACCAAAACATGTAGAAATTAGCAAACTTCCAAACCATTATCATTACCATTTTGATTGGTCCCAGGGTGGATTCCAGAGTGGCAGTTAGTCCACATTATCGATTCCCAACAAAGTGAGCGTGAAAATCCAACATCACGTTATCGATTCCCAACAAAGTGAGTGTGAAAATCCAACATTTATGGCTCATGACAACCAAAATACCATACTACTCAAGTTCGCGACTTTGGCACTTTGAGATTTTTGAAGAGATTTTATATGTAAAAACATTAAAGCATTAACAGGTTATTGCAAAAGGGTTGAGTACACGACCTAATCACTTTGACACTCATAAACAGAATGTCGTGACACTTGCAACTCACCATTTTATCTAGCAATCCAACACTAAAGATAAATATAACACCATAAAGTAGCCTCAAAAAGTAAATGTATTAGCAAATTGTTCCACAAGTATAAAAAATTTTGAAATCAAATTTAAAATTATTGGTGGAAGTTGGTTCTTTATGTAAATTAGGTTTATTTTATTTATAATTTAGTTTTATTTAAATATAATATGAGAAAATTTATTATAATTTACTTGTCAAATAAGTAGTATGGATAGTTATCACTGGTAGCTATTCATGAATGCAGAAGCCATGCGACGTGGAATTATCCATTGGTAGAGCAAGTTTTTGGTCCTACCACTTTGAGTCTTGGGCCATTAACATGTTGTCTTTGGTCTTACCTTTGAGTTTTTGGCCATTAACATATTTCTTTAAATGAAAAACACAAAATTTTACCAAACAAAAACAATTTTAAAACATATTCCAAATATAAACATTTTTATATTTTATCCCTAAAATTAATTATTATTATTATTTTTAATTAAAATATTGTAATAATTTATTATAATATTTGTATTTTCTTTTTATTATTTAAAATATATTTTTAAATAAATAAATAAAAAATAAAACATTGCAAAACTAAATATTTTTTTGTTGGAAATTTACCATCACAAGTCACTTTAACAAAACTTTTTAAAATTTTAAGAAAAAGGACACTTATATCAAAATTAACTTAAATTTGATCAAAACTATATTAAATGTAATTTTCCCACCTTTCAAGAATTTAATATATAAATATAAAATAATTTTACGAATTTCAATATAAAATAATTTTACGAATTTCAATCAACTTTAGCATGATCCAAATCATTACATTTTCGTATAAAATTAAACTTTACCTAGCCCCTCAAAAAAACCTCACCCACTAAAAATGAGACCATTTAAATAACCCCAATACAATTCCATCGCTATTTAAACCAACTACTGACTTTATAAGGCCCCTTGAAATAAGGCTATTGACCCAAAACTGCCAAAGTATCAGAACGGTACCTCCATATGACTGGTCGCGTAGATATCGAAATCTGACTTTTAAAATAGATAAATAATTTGAGCTATGTAATATTTTATAAATCGTTTTAATCTCACTTTTATATTTTATCACACATTTCTCATCAATCCAATGTTCTATAAATAATTATATCTCACGTGAAATTTTGAACAAAAAACTGTAAAAGCAAATATTAATTTATTAATTTGAAGAAATTGGTATCAAGGAGATATGCCACATTTTAACAACCAACCACATAGATATGCAAATATTTGGAAATTAATCATTTCATGAACATTTGCCACACTGACACTCTGCTGTCTTCTGTCCCTTAAACCTTCAAAATTAAATTGTGTCCTCCTTCTGCTCAGTTGCCGTTGGAATTAATTTTCAACAATTCTGGCTGCCGTAGTCTAACTAGCCAGAGGAATCGCTCTGAAAATCATGAAAATTCCGATAAGATTTTCAGAAAATCTGGCAGGAATTTTTCTAAATCCATGTTATAACTATCAAAGTTTAATATTTTGGGTGTCCTATAGGTTTTTGATGGTGCTGAATCCATTTCCAATGTCAAAATCAAGATTCAAACACTGTTTCTGCAAGATTTTTTAAATTTTTTTGGCCCAGATTCCGGCCAATTTTGACCATCCAGGCAATTCCTCCGCTCGTTAGACGACTCTTGGCTGGCTTCTATAGACAACTGATCCTAACCTAAATCCTAAATCCTTCCCACGTGAATGTCTTTTCCAAGTACCACGTGAAATATGGACTCCTGAATCAATGTTCCTAGCTTAGAAATGTTGAAGCTGCTGTGCTGCAAACCGCATGGTGAACTGTCATAGAAAAATTGAATTGATATGACGCAGGCTTCAATCACTCCCTCAGCAGGCCGTTGAGATTTCCTTTTATTCTATTTAAGAAGCTCAACAATTAAAATTCAATATAGTTAAAGTGACAGCCAAGAATTACAAATTAACTGCAAGGAAAACGTGTTTGAGACTAGTTGTGGCCGTATTTAGAGAAAGTTTGGATATTTATTTTCTGTCAATTTTACTGGATTTAATGTTTATGGGCTTTATAATATATTAATCCAATGACGTTTTAAAGGGTGACTCACAGTTTATCGAGAAAGCTCAAACTGAATTAATCGTTTTATCTTTGTAAAATCATTTAAAAACAATGGATATAAAATCATTCAAAACCTTTTCTCATTTTTAGGCGGGAGGCGTTTTCCATTGCGGGGTTGGGGTGTGCAAAGCTATGGCGCATGGAACCAATGAAATTTGGCCACGTGTACGATCAAAATGCAGTCGATCAAAATAGCATGGAACTGCTGCATCTGTCGCACAATTCTCTCAGCGGAAACATTCCCTCTTCAATCGGCAGATGAAACACTTGAAGGCCCTAGATCTCAGCTACAATACACTGTCCGGTCCCATACCCAGTACGCTGGGGGGTTTAGCACAGTTAAAGACTCTGAAGCTGAATGAAAATTGCTTGACTGGAGAAATCCCCAATGAGTTTCTGAATCTCACGTCTCTGTTGCAACTGAACTTGTCTCATAATTCCCTGTCGGGAAGAATTCCGCATGGGATCCCGCTTCGAAAGTTTCCGATATCCTCCTACACCGATAACAGCGGACTCTGCGGAGATCCTCTTCCTCCATGTTCTTTCAAAGCTTGAGATTCGAACCCATGACAGTTTGCTGGATTATTTTGGTTTTTGTGTTATCTGGGAGTTGCCATAGCACATGTCTCCTGTCGCATCACCTGTGAACAGTTTTTTTTAATGGAAGAGGGTAATGAAAATCCAAATCTCCTCTGCAATTGTTGTGATATGTGATCATAGCAAACCATATATTGAGAACTAGGCTTCCCAACATGAAGATAAGCAGAAGCTTACTGTTATTCTTGTATCTGTAAAGTTTCAATAATGTCGTAATAAACTGTGTAGTACCGTACAAAATTTCAGAGGATTATGCAGGGTTCTAAATTTTGAAACGAATTTAAATTTAGCATTTCCTGTATGGAGTTCTCCGGAACATTTTGCTGATGGCATTTTCCAGGTTGAGTTTTTTTTTTTTAAATTATAAATTTGAACGATGTAGATTTAAATTTTATAATGTATAAAGCTATTTAAGTGTTTAGAATTTTTTACTCGAGTGTTTAGAAATTTTTATTTAAATATTTAGAAATATTTAAGAATGTAAAATTTTAGCATAGATATTTTTACTGATTAGATTTTTGGAAAACTGTGTCAAAATTATAGGTTTCTGAACTTTTCACTCATTGTTAGGGGCCTGAAACATAATAATGATATAAGAAGTGTTTACTGATGATATAAAAAGTATTACACCACTTTAAATAAAGAATGAAAATTTAATTTAATTTAAATTAATATTTTATTTAGTTTAAAATTCAAATTAATATCTAATTTCTAATCAAATTAATTCTTTTTTTTTTTCTCATTATTTCTTGCTTTTTACCCTAGATTTGTGTAAAATTCTTCCAGGAAGAAATAAGCACTAAGCTGCCCAATCCCATATCCAGAGGAAAAAAAATTACATACCTAAGTCAACATAAAAATTACATTTGCTAAAATTAAAAATACAGCATGCAAATATGTTTGATCCTTGAAGGAAGCTACTTTGAAATTGAAGCATTTCATTTGGTAAACCTGATATTGTTTTTAAGAAGGTGACAAAATCTCGTGAGTAAGTTGTTTATTATCATTAAATATATATTATTTCAATATTCTTATTTATTGTTTCTAAAAATTTGATCATTTAAATAAAGCCTTAGATTGCTACAGGCTATAATTTTTTAGGAATGTTTTGGATTTTTTATTTATTTAAATTCATGACTGGGTTCTTTTACATTTATCTAAAATAAGCTTTTAGATATTTTTTCAATCTATGATATGCTTCTTTATATTAAAATAAAACAAATTTTTAGCCCATCAAAAACATATTTACTATATGGTTAAAGGATGATTTTTTAGCCAAAGGCTTTTTATTATGAAGTTTATATTCATGACACTGTTCAGATTCGTTGTCTCGTTGTTCTGAAGTGTGTCCTTTAAATGAAAAAAATACCATATGATCATATCTGAAAGAATGCATGAAATCTCTTGAAACCACGTGAGATTTGAAAGTCATGGACACGTCATAAGTTACACCTCATCCACCACAACTAAGTTGCTTATGGTTCTTCTTATAATTTTATGCCATTTTCCTATTAATTTATTATTTGTGTTCAAAATGGTGTAGAAAAATTAAAAGTATAAATGTAATCTTACTTTTGTATTTTTTCATTTTATATTATTATACATGTTGCATATTAAATTAATTAATTAATTAATTATATAAAATTTTCAACCAACTTTTCATTTTACATTATTATTTTTTTCAAATTTCCATTAATTTATTATTTGGGTTCAAAATGGTGTAGAAAAATTAAAAGTATAAATATAATCTTACTTTTGTATTTTTCATTTTATATTATTTTATATATGAAGAATTATTTGTATTTAAAAAAAAAAGAGAGAGATTATTCTTTTTTCTTATTCTTTTTTAAGCTTAAATAAAATTACTTATAAAATAAGGTAATGATGTTATGAGTTTTGAATCAACTAACATATAATTATTACAAATAAAATAATTCTTTATATATTTAAACTATAAATAGTATTTCATTATTCTTAACATTTATTTTATTCGGAAATGTCAATTGTTAATCTCAATCAAAACACGCACGACCAGGGCAAACTCTTTCATAGGCACAAGAATTAATACAAAGTCTACTCCTTCGGTGTACATTTGCACCCTTAGGGGCAAAGGGTTCTGTTTCTTCTTCGCTAACACGATATGTGTTTCAGGTTTTTGATAATTTCTTGGTTTCAGGGGATGACTCGTGGGTTTCAGAGTTATCCTTTTTCAAGGTTTTAAGCAGCAGCTTACTAACTGTATGCATACCTTGATAACACAAAAAAAAAAAAAAATGTTTGACAACTTAAAATCCAATATTCCATATCGTCACAAACTTTTTATTTTCATTAAATTACTTCCCTTACATATCTACTGCCCCGGCGTTCCTTTGCGCCTTTTGGTGCAATTGCTAGTTATTAAAGCAGACGTACTTGAGGTATTTATTGACATGACACTTATTGATGGAAAACTTAAGAGTCCAGGAAAGGCCCACATGGGCTAGAAATGATTCTAAACGCACTACTGTCCACTTCCTTACCTTTTCATGACACGTAATTTCTTGTTGGAAATCTTCAAGCTACGATTGCGCTAAAATGATATTCAAAACGCAGTAGATTAGGGCGATGATTTTGGCGTGGCTCTGCCAAAATCTTGATTGTTTAATTTGCTTTCTGGCTAAATTATAATGGTGTTATCTTACTTTAATGGGTTCAGGGTTTTCGGTTCAAGTCATGGGATACTCAAAACTATGTACATCAATTTTTTTTTAAAATAATTATTTAATATTTACCGATGGGTTTATGAGTTGGATAAAGGGAAAGGCCAATGATTAAATAGCTAGTTCTTGCAATGGTTTAAGTATAACTACATTAAGTTAAAAACCAATCATCAATGCATTGATTGTTATATTATACTAGTTACTAGATGTTTATTTTTTTATTTTTATTTTTAGAATTTTGTTTTATAGTTAAAATAAATTTGAGTTGGTCAAGTTATTATTGGTTTTTGAGTTTCATTTTTATGATAACCTATGGTATTGATCTATTTGATCCTTTGGAGTTAAAATAGATGTAAGCTAATATTTCTGAGATTAAGTTTAATTTCTAAATATAATCTAAACATGTTTTTATTTTAAAAAATTAAATTTAAATTATCAATATTAATTATTGGAACTATCATGTGAGGTTACCCAATCAAAGTAAGATTGAAGAATAATAATCCTTCAAGTCACTTTGCAAATTTGAATTGAGTGCAGTCTTGGAAATATGCATGGAATAATGTCCTATCAGATATTTTAAATATGCATGGAATAATGTCCTATTAGGTATTTTGTCAAAAACACGGATCTATTTGTACATTAAAAATATTCTAAATAGCTCAAATATATTATTATAGAAAAAAATGTATCAAAAAATTCCACGAAAAAAGACATCTACTAATTATTAAGTTGTAAGGCGTTCTATTTGAGAAGAACTTCCCTCTTGCCCTCTTGTCATCACTATGTGCCATTCGATTGGAGGATGTTTCGTCGTTCGATAATCACAGGCGAAAGTAGTTGGAAGTATTTAGTTGCCAATCCACTCGTCGGTCATCCCTATAAAGCACAAAAATATATTTTCTATTGTAGAGCCTATGCAGGAAAGTCTCCCTCTCTCGCCCAAAAAAGTCCTTGGGTAGGACAAGTGGCAATAGGATAACCCAATTGCAAAACCTCTTCAAGTCATGCGTGTCTATTAAAGTAGTTGCAAATGCCCGAGATGAAGAGATCATAGGAGAAGCTATGTGTTAGGGCCCTATATTACTAGTGTAGTATCTTATTGTTGTTAGTGTAGCCCCCTTATTGTTATTGTTGTACCCATGTAGTCACCATTTTGTTATTATTGTGCCCCATAATAGCCCACTATCGTTATTGTTATGCCCTTACATTATTATTGTTAGCTTGGCTAGGATTATATTGTGACCCCATGGACTCATATATTTAGAAAGGAGGTTTTGTCATTTGTGCCATCAAATAATTGGTCATTTATGTAATGTAAAGGAGGTTGACCCCTCAAAGTGGCTAATTTCTAAGGTGTTGATCTCTCTTATCTTCTAGTTTGGGAGCTAGTCTCATAACATTTGGTATCAGATTTTTGGATTCTAGGGTTTCGCTGCATCAAACAGGTCATCATGGCATTTTCCCTATAAATTTTTTTCTATGAAGTTTCAGACACTAAAAAAAAACCAATTTGCGAAGAAATACTAATGAACTTCGTGTAAAAATTTCAGATCTTGGCGCACAATATTTCGGAGATATGATTTGTGGAAGTTAGGATTTTTGCAGGCTCCCAAATTTCATCTCAAAGAGGCGACCTTGGGAGAATCGTCATAGCTCTCTCTCTGATCATCAGAGTGGAATTCTATAAAAAGTGGCTGAAAGTACACAGACTATAGTTTAATGTATATTGATTTCAGAGCTGAAGGAGGAAACAGTGACACGTGGCACGTCGTACAAGTTCACTCTACTGAACAAGTCCATAATTAGGACATTGTGGGAGATTGGGCATAACTTTGTTTTGAAGAATCCCAATCAGGTCAGACCTGTGCAATTGGAAAGAAGAATTAGAGGGCTAATAAAGGACCGAAGATAGAATCTTGGGGATCCAAAATGACAGAGATACATCAAATCCAATATCAAGCTCCCCAAAAGCAAGGAAAATTGTGCATTTTTTTTTAAATTGCATAAGTCTTGTTTGAAAAATCAGTTTGAAGGGATTCCAAGGAAATATTGAAGCATAGATATCAGTATTGGGTCCTAAAATGGCCCCTAAAAATAATTCAACACCCATTAATCCCTTAGAATGCTCTACTATGACTCATGAAGAGGAAGAAGTGCAACATGATATATCAAAACTACAAGAACAAGTGTAACAAATTTCGCTCTCGCAAAGAGTAACAAAAAATGAAATGGAAGCTAAGATGGATGGTCTGAAGAAAGGCATGGAAGCTAAGATGGATAGTTTAAAGAAAATCATGGAAGCTAAGATGGATAGTTTGAAGAAAATCATGGAAGCTAATATGGATGGTGTCGAAGCTAAGATGGATGGTATAGAAGGAATCATGGAAGCTAAGATGGATGGTTTGAAGAAATGCATGGAAGCTAATATGGATGGTTTGAAGAAATGCACGGAAGCTAAGATGTATGGTTTGAAAAATGGCATGGAAGCTAATATGGATGGTTTAGAAGGAAACATGGAAGATTTGAAGAAAGACATGGAAGGTGTGAAGGAAGGTTTAACAAAGTTTATACAAGAAATGATTCCTAATGGCGAAAAGGTAGTAGAGGAAACTCATGATGAGAACAAAATAAATGTTAATCATGATTTCACAAAATCTAATGTTGGATTGAAGACCCACTATATTCCAAAAATCAATATGAGGAAGTTTGATGGCAAGGATCTTGTAACATGGATACTACAGATGGAGCAATATTTTGACCTCCATAATGTGCAAAACACACAAAAGGTATGCATTGCAACTTTATATTTAGAACAAAACACATTTGTATGGTATCGATGGCTTTTCTCCCGTAAAAAAATTGTCACTTGGTCAATTTTTACGGAGGAAATGATAGCACATTATGAGGATACATAGAGAAAAACCTTCTTTAGCCAATTGATAAATCTCAAACAAAATAACTCAATGGTGGAGGACATTGAGGACTTCCAAAAATCAAATATAAGGGTAACTGATATTCCTGACGAACAAATGATTGATGTCTTCATATGGACTTTAAAGGATAACATCCAACATGAGGTTCCCCTTTGGGAACCTGATTCATTGGAGAAGGAATTTAGGTTGGCAAGAAAAAATGAAAGTAATATTATGGCGACAAGGAAGCTTATCACTCACATATATAAAGATGGAAGTGTTGCTACTCTTAGACTTCCACAACCTACAAGGTTGATACCACAAAAATTGGAAGAAAAAAGAGCAAAAGGGCTTTGATATAGCTGTGATAGCAAATACATTAAAGGTCATAAGTGTGCTGAGAATAAATTATTTTACATAGATTGTGAAGAGGAAGAATAAAATGAAAAAGAAACTTCAAAAGAAGAGGATATACACTAGGAACCATACCCTAGAGGAAGAATAAATGAATCTGCCCATATCCTGTAATGCATTAGAAGGAATTACCACTCCTCAAACTCTCAAGATAGAAGGACATACCAAGAAGAAAAATGTAATAATGCTTATTTATTCAGGCAATACCCATAATTTTATTCATTTTAAGGTAGCCAAGGAATTGAATTGCTTCCTATACCCAGCGCCAGAGTGTCAAATGATGGTGGCAAATGGAGGAACTATAAATTTCTCTGGAAAGTGTCATAATATCAAGCTAACCATGGGGGAGTATGTATTGAATAGTCCAATGCTTTCCATTCCAATGGGTGGTGCTAATGTTGTACTAGGAGTACAATGGTTACAATCTTTGGGGACGGTAGATTTTAATTTTCAAAAACTTTTCTTGAAATTTTGTTCGGAAGGAAAGGATGTTGAATTACGGGGTATCACAGAGAATCCAAGAAATATAATAATCTCTAATGTCATGACAAAGCTTCTGAAGAAAGAACAACGAGTCGTCATTGCTCAATTATGCTCACTAGAAGTTGCCCATTTAGATAATGTGAAGATAAGGGTTTTTTTATTTGGTCAAATCACATGAGTAGCAATAATATTGGTGGTACAAATTATTAATAATCTCATGTTTTGGGCAATTATAAAGGCCCTCCTAAGTAGGACATGGCTATGGGTGTATTGTCTCCAACCAATTCCGCCAATTCGATATTTAATGTTTATAAAAAAAACACCCTTCTGTGTGCTTGAACCCTCTATACCTAGTGAAAAAAGGTGACATTGAAGGACTGTATAAGGAAACTAAGGGATTTTTTTGGTTCATTGGAAATATAAATGATTTAAGGTCAATAAAAGTAAACGAAGGACATGTTCTTAGATGTGGGGGAATATATTGTAGCCAACCAAATCCTTTACATTTAAAGCTGCACTTTGGCATGCAATTTTATTAGCAAGAGGGTAGCGATGGAATACTTTTATTAGATAGATAAAGTAGAGTTGGAGTTCAAGTTTAGGCTCTATACTAACAACTGACATATTAGCAAGAGATATGCATTTATTTAATCTTTTGCAAGGAAGAAAATGAAATTTCTATAATAATGAATTTTAGTTTATGGAAAGGTCTTATTTGTCTATAAAACACCACCAATCATTTTTTATGCTAGGGATGAGACCATGTTAGACACCCCAGTATGAATAATACTTCTTGGACTCACGAAAGAACCCTAGACTATTCAAGATTTGTGGACAATTGAAAACAACCTAGGAAAAAGTATTCTCGTGGATGATATCTTTGCCTATGAAAGATAAAGGTAAATTGCAAGGATATTTGTTTAAGTAGAGGTATTTGTGAGATAACTCAATTTATTATTGAAAAAAATGCAAGTATTATTTACATACACTTTCCCAACTCCCCATCAATTGAAACATTTGCTACATAGTATATGGTGGCCATACTTGTTGGTCCTTATTTTTTACATAGTAAATATGACTTGTAAACTTGGCCAATTAACCAAATAGTATTTGTAGAATAAAAGTGAATTTAAATTTAATTGATTTATTAAATATAATTCAAACAAATAATTATCCTTCCAATTCTTTCTTGTATGTAAGCTTCTATCTTGTAGTTTTTTGAAGTGAGAATGTTTGTTGTGATGGCAGCATCTGATCATGGGATTTTGGAAAAAAATAGGTTTCCCCCCCTCCTTAATCTATCTTATGCGATATTTTTGGCATGAGAGAATTTATTCCTAAATGGAACCTTCTTCTAATTGAGTGAGAATCTCACTTTCTTCATCAACTAATTTTTCATATTGACCATAAAGAATAATGAATTGTTGAACTTATTCCATGTGATCGTCGAACGCCTAATTGATTTTGTGGATGTTCCAAAAATCTTCTCTATTGCATTTCTTTATGTGATCTTTTAAGAACTCAAGTTTCTACTTGAATTGGTGCATAATTGAGCCTAGTGGAGGAGTGGCTTCCTACCAACATTATTTGTATTTTTCCAAGGGACCATAAGAAAAAATCCTTCAAAGTGAAAGGGTTTTCTTTTGGGGCTTGCTTTGATTTTTGATACCAGGCTTACTGGCCAATGATCTAATCCCCAATCGGTAAGGATTGATGCCTCCACAAATATATCATTGTCTAAAGGGGTTTTCAAGACTAAAAATCTATCAAGTCTGAAATCAATTTGAGGGTGACCAAATTTTCTATTATTAATAGTAAATATCCCACGTATAATATATGTAGTTGTGACATGCAGGTATTGCACGAGGTCAAGGAAGAGTTAGGCATCAAAGTATAGTTATTGTAAGCCTCTTTTTTTTTTCTTCCAATAATGATGTTGAAGTTTCCCCCTATTATCCATCTGTATTTTGAAGAGAGGAAGTGAAGATCTTGAATAAAATTTTGTTTAGCATCCAATAGAGCAATAGTCAGATTAGTGATGGTACTTTCCACATGATTTCATACAAGAGCTAGCCTTCCTACTTTTCCTTTTGCATCCAATGGCACCAAAGTACTACCTTTCCAAGATTATCTACGATTTCACTTAGACACTCATTGCAGAATTTTGTTTCTTGTAATATGATTATTGTAGGGATTTCCCTACAGTTTTCATATTTTGGGGGCCTCAACTTACCTTTGTAGTTAAGTCCCCTAATGTTCCATGTGATTAATTTCATTGAGAATTATGGGTAATGGAGTGGAATACATCCATGATGACACTCACCTTACTTGAATTGGATAACATCTCACTCACTTATTGTATGAGGTTTTTTTCTTGTTGTCCCTTAATTTTTCCTTCCTTGTGGTGCTTTAAGGGTTCTTTAAAGATTTGAATTTGGACGCCATAACTTGACGAGCCTTATCTTTGAGAGGACATCCCTTTATGATTACATAGATTAAAGTGGGGTTGATGTGGCATCTATATTGTTTGTTTTAGGACTATTTGGAAGTCTTTTCTTTTTAGCTCTTCTACCATGCTTGTCAAGGTTATTTCCTCCACCTCCATTTCTTCTACATCATCCTAGGTATCTCCGGGAATTGTTTCTTTAGTTCTAGGTTGTCTACTCATGTCACTTCTTGGCTACTTTCTGTTGCCTTTCTTTTGATAGAGCTTTGATCTATTTTTCGATCCACATAGTTCATTTTTGTGTTGAGTTATCCACGTCTGCATAATTTTTTTCATGATTGTTTGAAAATATTTTCCTTTTACCTCTTCTACCATGTTTGTAAGGGTTACTTACTCCACGTCCATTTCTTTTTCATCATACTACATATCTCTTGTTATTTTTTCATTATTTCTAGGTTGTTTGTTCGTGGCCCTTCTTGTCTGGATTCTAGTGCCTTTATTTTGATAGAGATTCGATATTTATTTGTATCCATAGATTTCATTTCTTTTGTTTAGTTATCTGACATTTCCATGTCCTCTTATAAGGCAGTATATTTGTTCTTTGATTATTGGTTTTCCTTAGGAAGAGTGGCCTCCTACAAGCACATATTTCTTCTACAAGGTGCCAGTGTCTCAAATCCCTCTACATCATTTTCCAATGTTTTTCCTGGGTAATTTCCTTTTAATTAAGAGGTAAATCTCAAAATAAGTGGTCATATTCACGGAATTTGTAATAATGGAATGGAACATACATGTAGTCTATAGATTTCTTGTGTAGCTCATCATGGTAATAAATATCTATGGAGACCATCAAGGGTCCAAAAATGTTCACACACACATAGATGCACAAATACAAAGTGTATATGCATCTTTTAGTTTCCTCCAATACTTTGAAAAAGATACATGTTGTGTTCTCGATTCCTTCCAAGACTTCTTGATTTCATAATTCCTTTGGAAGTGAGAAAATTGACACCAAAACAAGGGATGCCAAGGAGTCCTTCTTTTATGGAATATATATCTCCTTCCAAGAGCACATGTATAGGCTTGTATTTTTGAAGAAATAAGGCTCCTTCTGAAAAATTCTAGTTTTATCGTGCAAGTTTCGAAAAATGATTATTAAAAACTTCTTAGCCCCCAACTCCAATTCTATCTTGTACTTTGGTTACCTTTTGTTTTGAATCCAACTTATTAAACCCCTTTTATTTGGCCACATTCTTATGAAATTACAAATCAAGGCATGGTATTTCATGTTTTGGAGGTAATTTTTTCTGAATATTCTTGACCTCACTTGAAATTTGGGGTATTTTTCCACCTTGGGAAACCATCTACCCTAGTTTCGATTCTGCTAATAGACTCCCATCAAGACCTTGCATTTCCCTCCTAGATCTAGATCGACAACCTATTCATTGACGTCTAGTGATAGGAGAGGGGGTGTTGTAGCAACAAAAACCTGAGCTTTCCTATCTATGAAAATGGTGTTCTTGTAGGACGAAATTGCAGCCTAGATAAGAGTACCCTGGCATCACTCAATGAGGATTGCTACAAACACAGGGGCTTCACTGCGAGAGCAATACCATACCACGTGGGTTCATATTGGGGGATATATAATGAGGAAAAAATGACATTATATATTGGGGGATATATAGGGGGTAAAGGGTTTTTATATTGGAAAGTATAAAAAATGGAGCTCAAAGTTAGTGAAAAAATATAAAGGGGTATAAATAAATGTTAATGAAAAAATGGATACCTACAATATATAGTGAAAGTAGGGGGTTTTTAAATTGGGAAGGTGTATTGGGTTTATATTGGGAGGGGGTTAAATAATGTGATTTTTAATGGTATTTTCCAATATGTACTCAAATTAAGGGTATTGTTTAATATGATATGATCGCACGTGATATGTTAGATGTTCATTGAGTGAAGCCCCTGTGGCTACAAAAAATCTAAGAGAAAACCCTAACCAAATTTCATATCAAATGTTTTTGTCAAAATCGATGTTGGATTCAAGCACAATTTGGATAGGAAGCCTTCTACTTCTCTAATAACAATGAATTCATGAGTTATTCAAGAGTAACACTGTGATTTTATTGTGCGCTTCTTAGAAAGGCACCATAATGATCATTGAGTTGTTAGGAGGAAAATAATTTACTTAAACCGAAGCGAGTGATATTTATTGGAATTTGTTTAACTTGATATAAATTAAGTCCACTTCCATTAAAGTTTCTTGTACATGTATTTAAAGGTGCATGACTTACTAACTGCCCTAATTCTACAAAGTGTAGGATGATGATTCTGGAGATTCCTATAGATCTAATATAGAGTAGGTTGAAGGATTTGAATCCCAATAGTTGGTATAGATATCTCCCTGACTTCCTATACGGACATCAAGCTGGTTCATTTTGAGCAAGAAAAACAAAAATTGTTGAAAGAGTATGCTCAAATTGTTAAAAGAATATGCTCTGGTTCGCCACATAGTTGATGCGAATGTCGTGGATTTGAGCATCAGTGCAGAGAATATGGTTAGACATGAATAAGGTCTCACCATTGAGGATTTTGGCATAGTATTTGTTTTCAAATATATTTGGAGTGTGAATACCCAAGTTGGTGATGTTAACGATAGTATTGGTAGTTTTAATGGTGGTATTGGTCGAGCATGAGAGATTAAAATTTTATTTACCAGTTACTCATCTCAAATTTAATTGTCAATAAAGTATGTGAAACTCAACCACGTGTTTCTTATTCATAATCTAGTTTCAATTTATCACCATTACAAGCGTTGAAAATTCGTCAAATGATAATGATTAAAACACCAACAACTTTCATTGCAAGCTAAATTGCGTCAAGTCACCGTAGTTGAAACATAACAAGATGGTGAAAGCTCAAACTTGGATTTGTTTTATTTAGTAATAAATTCTTTATAACTTTCAATAATTATCAATTTAAATAAGAATTATAATTAATAGATTTTTAAAAATGTTTGTCTAATAGACAAACTTAAATTATAATATTATTTTACATTATATAACTAATTTATTTTAGAAAATTCTATAAATAATTTATCAAATTTATAATGGAATAAATTGGGCTGGAAATTGTGAAAGAAATAAACATTGAAGGTATACTTTATATTATCATTCAAACTTTATAATTTTTCCAAACCAAAAAAACACTTTTAATAATTAAAATTTACCTTATTCTTTTACAACCAAGGGAAAAAAATATAAGGTTTACCTTATTCTTTTACAACCAATGAAAAAAAATATAATAACTAATTTATTATTTTTACTTTGGTTATACATTTATACATTTTCGAAATTTAAGGTTAAAAAAAAAAATTCAACAGATATAATATTTCGACATAACAAAATACTAAACAAATTGAGATAAATGTGATTAAATATATTGTTCTTAAATTATACAAAGGCTTCGGTCATCAAGGTGGATATCCATAGGTCTATGGCATAATGATTATTTCGAAAGCCCTTGCACAAGATTCTAGAGTTTACTATCGGTTGTTGGCCCAGAACATGATCATGGTAAAGCGTAAGTATGGCAATGGGAATGAAGACTCACTTATAAATGTATTTGATAACAAGTGGCGTTTTTTCATAGGTTCTCGACAGACGACGAAGGTCGGTGGGAATTTGTCCCCTAAAAGAATGCCTTCGTCGTAACTACATAGATTCATGAATTTATCAAAGAATTATATAACTTAATTCAACTGAAATGACAAAAATATCTAATAGTGAAACAACTCTTTCTTTCAATCTACAATGTGACAAAATTGAGTTTACATGTGTTAATCACTCTATAAGGCATTGATATTTCCTCGTCATTGAAATAGTATATGCTATTTAAAAAGCTGAACAAATAAAATTCAATAGAGTCAAAATGATAGCCAAGTATTACAAAGAGGGATGAACGGCCACCAACTTTCCTATAATGTAGTGTCTTTGTGTCATCATTTGATTTAGGGTTTGAATTTCAAAACATATAAGATTGGGATTTTCTTAATTGTCTGATTCAGGGTTAGAATTTTAAAACAGATCTATTCCTCAAATTTAAAGTTTTTCACAGTTCCCTACATTCACAGTTCACAGTGTCCAACTACATTATGTTTGATGTTTATTTGGATGTAAGAGATAGTAAGTATTGACAATGATTCATATGATGGGATGCACCTGAATCAAATATATATTTGTTTATGAATTTATATAGGGATTAAGTTGATAAAAAAATCTTCTTTACTTGTTGAAATATTGTACTATCTAAGGCTTTCAATTTATTCTAACACTTTGCTTCGATGTGTCTAGAGTTTCCACAAACATACATGATTCATTTGAATTGTACTTAATATTATTTATAATTTAGGAGATCCATCGAAATTGGATGTTGGAAGGGTTGATTTAAAGTTATGTTGAGGCTTTAGAGGGAGACTCATAAGTTTGAGTAGAATATTTTTCATGTTTGAACCAGGCTTTATGTTTAGCTTTAGATGTATGGGAAACAAGAACTTGATTCAATGAACTAAAAAGAGAATCTAGTTGCATAAGCCTATATTTTTCTATTTTAAGTAGTCACAAAATGTATCAAAATTGGAAATCTTAAATTAATCTCCAAAGGAATCCATACTAGATTAGAATGTAGATGAGAAAAAGCTTGAAAAGGACCCTTTATTTTTTATAAGAAAAATAAGACACGCTTATTTCCTAATTTCTCTTTGCCACATTCTTTTCATTAGGTCAATAATAGCTTGATTTTTGAAGGATAACCTCAATAGAGGCTTTCTCATATGTTATCGATGTTGATAACTATGTGTCCAGTTATAAAACGTGAAATTCCTTAACCTTTCAAAATAAGGAGGCCAAATTATCCAAAATTTCTTTTAAAGTTTTAAATTTCTCAATATTAAACAATAACTTATCTAAAAAATATAGCCCAATAAATCCAATGGCTTCATCTTGCTTATTTTATTATGTATGTTTTTTTTCTATCTTTGGTAAACATGAGTTGATTTTTATTTAATATCTACCAAAGTTATTTTGAATAGAGTAATTGTGGCATTTTTAATTTCCATGTCTGAAAATTATGGGGAGTTAGGATTGTTATGGTCCTTGACTTGTCCATGTTATAAAAAAACTTGTAACTAGATAAAAAAATCCTTTAAATGCTTGCTTGGAAATAAAATATTCTTGCAAAAATAATCTTGTTTCACCACTAATTTTTTCTTTTTTATTAGGTAATGTGATTCCTGAGATTATTGGCATGCCTAACCTATGACTTGAGTAGTTGCGACCTATAGGCATCTAAGTCGTCAAAACCACCCAAGGATTGCACCCAACCTAGGTCACACCAATCCTTAGCATGATTGGATTTTTTCCAATGGAGTTTCAAGCCAGTGGCCTTTTCACCGTGAAGTGCCTTAATAGAAAACCCTGTCACAGTAATCTCTACACTTCATTGAAGACACTCCAAAAAATATTGAATCACCAAAAATAAAAGTTTTTCCCACAAAATTTAATAAATTTTCTAGATGAAATTTGGAGAAACCTACATTTTTTCCCCAAAAAAACCTTTCACTGACCAAAAACCTTCTCACTATAATTATTCTGGTAAAAATATCATGGGATTTACAAGAGTTAAAGCCATAAGGTCAATATGTGTTGGGTTTAGTAATTTCACTAATTGTAATTGCATACACTCACTCCAAAAATTACAAGAATACATCCCAACAAACCAAGAACATGATATATTTGATCATGTGACCACGAAATAGCCCAATCATTTCTATGCATCACCAACAAATTTGTATACAACTAATAAATAATAGATATAATACCTTCAAAATCAAATTGAGATCTAGCAAGGTAATTTTTTTTTTTTTTTTAATCACTTTTGACAAATCTCTCTTAGAACACAAAAAGGGGTTTGCAGATTTTCTCTATCATGTCAATACAAAAAGAATCCCAAGGACTAGACTACATAACCCAAAACACTTTTATGAAGAGAGAAAATTGAAGAAATGAAAAAAGATATTCTTCATTATCTCAAAAATAACTAAACAACAATGTTATTTATAGTAACAAAGCAAGCATCTAGCGATAACTATAAAATAAGCTTTATAACATAGAAAATAAAATTACTCCATAAACTTACAAGTTTGAGTGTTCTTTTATTGAAACTTTAAGATAATTACAATATTTGTTATATTTCTTTTACTTTTTAATAAGATTAAATTTTAAATTACATATATTCCTTTTATAAAGTGTCACAAAAATATAATTTAAAACACGCTTTCATAAAAATATTGACATTTTCCACAGATATAAGTTTAACTTATCATGATGCTAAAAAATATACAAAGTCTCCTATGTTCCTTAAGTTTGTCATTATGCTCCGAAATATACCATCGTATTCACATATCTATTTCTTGTGGTTGTTTTTTGTTTTTTTTTTTTCTCTGAAGGGAAAAACCCCATATTTTATTCAACTTTAAACCAGAAAAAAAAAATACCTTATGTAGATGTTGAACACATTCAGTAAGATAAGTCTCTCGGCTTATGTTCAAAAGAAGAAATTAAAAAAATTACTTAAGAGATTTCAAAGTTAATTGTGACAATAATCACTTAATGTTTCTTTCTTTCATTTCTTTTCTGGACTTTTTGTCATCCCCTTTAGTTGGGTTCTATTGAAACCATTACCAATTTTCTTCTTGTTTTATTCGATGGGTGGTCTTTGTTTGAAAATGAACTTTAAAAAACATGCACTCTTTCTTTACCCCCCATTTTGATTTCTTTGTGTGGCTCATTTGTTTTTTGTTCTCGTGCATGGATCTCTTCTAATTCAATGTCATTATGCATATGTCCTGTGCAACCATTTTGGATTAGAGCATACCCTTCTTCTTGGTTTTGAGATTTCTTTGTGGTTTCTTCTTCTTCTTCCTCTTATGAGAATTAGTGATCAGAAAGATGGCATCCATTTGTGTTGCGAGCTTGCCCCTTTTTCTTTTGTATGATCTCTTTTGTTTCTGGGCATGCATTTTGCAAGTGTCTTTTTTGGTAACATAGTTTGCATCTGCCCTGGATGCGGGTGACAGTAGAAGTACACATGATAACTGCCTCTCCCACACTCGAGATGACAAATATCTACAACGTAGGTCTTCACTCGACGTGGAACCACACTCTTGCAATCATTCACATGAGATGATAGAGATCGCCAATAATGAATACACGCTAAGACAACATCATCCCCTTCAGGGTACCTCTCTACCGTAATATTTTGAATGGTCTCCTAGACTGACATGATGCTCGGCCATAACTCTACGCACATGCCTACTCATGAAAACCGTTATAGCATGCAACTGCACATAAGGCATAATAATGCTCCGCAACTTCACATGTGTCACAGGCCTATTAAAGGGAAGGACCTACAGCGCAAAGTGACTCACAGTCCGTTCCTTCTATTTTTTCTATAGTTTCAGTTCCTGCCCTCCTGCACGCCCAGTCTGTCGCGCAACCTCCCCCTAGTGCTGCGCTGTGCAGAATCCCCTGGGCTACGCTTCCCCTTGATTGCGCAACTCAACTCAACTCCATCTGCCTTCCTAGTTTCATAATCTTGGGTGGTCCCAACATCCCACACCCCTTGTCATGCGTTCCCCTTCAGTGCACCTCCCTTTCCACTAGCACCTTATTGCACACCTCCCACCTCAGGTATGATATTCTCCACCCCTCCTCTCAGACCCCTATCACTCCTCCGCTTCATCTGAACATGGCACTTAAGGTGCGCCAAAGAACCATCAGAGGAGGCCAGAGAGGTGTGCTCCCTGGTTGCTACCACCAGGGGCCTGATAATCTCCTGGAATCTGTTGAAGGCTCCTCCTCGGGAAGTCACGTTTGAGAGGCTCCCCAAAGCCCCAAACTCGACCAGGAGGAGGAGGCTCCCACTCATATTTTGCAGAGAGGAAAAATCAGACCAAGTAATTCCACCATTGTGCACCAGAATCACCCCTTGCCCCGTAAGACAGAGCCTCTTCCGGCACAGGAAGATTATGGGGATGACATAGATGTTTGGATAATTGACTCGGAAGGAACCTGGACAAGAGTCCCGGATGTCGAGTACCCGATGGCTCCCATCCTTTGTGCACTAGTCTCCAGGCCTCCGTGTTAACCCACCACTGAAGAGGAAGTTGCCACGCATGCGTACGCTTGTCCCATAGTGGAGGAAGATCTAGACAACAATGATTATGCAGAAGACTCATGACCGTGCTGTAGCTCAGCTCTTCCTTGTTTTTTGTCATGCTTGTTATTATCACATAACTTCTATTTTCACTGGTGCTACAACACATTTTGTAATTTTCTGTTTCATGTTATTTTCGGACTAGTTTCCTCCACGGAGGCAGCCCCATACTTGCTCAACAAAGGCTGGTATTGGTTAAGAGAAGCTTACCAACTCAGCATGTAGCATATGTACTGTTCTATTTTTGAATTAATATAGATTAGACACATTTACCAAAAAAAAAAAACATATTTTGCATCTGAATTTCATAGTTTCATAATCCAAAAAATGGGTCCAGTGAAAATTTTAGTGTTTCAATTGTTTGGTCTTAGGTAGGACTTTACTGGGGTCTATTTCTACACATATTTTGGTGAAGGTAAATATGTCTTTCTCTTTTCTTTTTAGGTCCATATTTTTTAATGACCCCGAGGTGTTTCCAATTTCCCCTAGAGCCTTTCTGTGCCATAAAGGAAGGGTTACATTGGATCACCTCACCCATACCAAAATTGTTGATACTACCATTTTTGTGGCATCAAAATAAGGGAACCAAAGGGTGATGAAGAGCCTAACTCTTCCCCAAAACTAGGGTATGTCATTCAATACTTTCTCCATATATTTCGGAGTATCGAACTGAATAATAAGGAAACCATTGTAGCATAGATAAATATCACAGTTGGGGGTCCAAGTTGAAAATACCCACTAGAGTAAACCATCATATTAAGCTAGAAATTATTGAATATATAGATAAAAACCATAGATTGGAAAGAAGAAAAAATGTTGTTTACTTATGATAGGTTAACTTCCATGCAAAACACTTATTTCATTTTTTATAAAAATTAAGGTCATGGGTGGTATTAAGGTGGATCCACTATATTGGAGCCCTTCCCTTGCACCGCATCCTTGTAGGAGACAAAACCCCCATAGTTCTACAACACCTCCACACAACCTCAAGTTCAAGATTATGGTATAGTTTATTGAAATGTAGTATTTCTTCATTTGAAGCAACTTCGTTGCAAAAACAAGACACTGTGTATTTGTAGGAATTTACCTAGCCTATTTTATGTACGTTTCTTCATATCTATCACTGAGTCAAAATCCACAATCCAGAAGAGGGAAGAATTCCATTTCAAATTTTTGATAATGATATGGAAGTCCCCCTATACTATATCTTCCTTTCTTCCATTCCACTCGTATTGGTGTGAACATGGGATATCTCCTTGAAACTTCAAAAAATGCAAGATGGCGAGAGACTACTCCTTGGTAGCCATGATGGGAATTGAGAGGTGAATGTACACTCTCATCTTGGGATGGATGAGTACCTCCTTAATGTAAACACCATAGATGAGCTTGTTGTTTGCAGGGATTTGGTGCTTGATGCAACATATGAGTTTCTGATTGAAGGTTCTAATATTTCTACTCTCCAAATCATTCAAAAATTTGTAAAACTTGGGCGGTGTTTTTAGCCCCAATGGGGTTTCAACAGGCTTTTCATCCCTTAAAATCAAAATCCCTCTACCCATAATTGCGGCCTCCTGCAACTTGGCGCATCATGCCATAATAGGTTTCCATGAAATATCCACATTATCGTTGTGCTTCATTTCAAACTCATCATGCCTCAAATGATAGCAACCCACGCTCCTGAGGGACCCTAGCTCTGCACAAACCCTAACTCCCATCTCTATTGTCACTCCTCCATGATGAAAGAAGACTTGAAGAGTAAGTACAACAATATCTTGATTTTGGATTAATATGTGGCTTTAAATTCATATTACCTCAAAATTTCAAAATACATATGCCAAGATGACATTGTTTTTCCATAGCTCACCATAAGTGGTCTCAATATGCCACAAGGGAAACTAGATATATTTCCTACTTACAGAGGAGTAAGTTTAACCAATATAATACCAATTGTTGGTTACAAACAAGACTATCATCTATTGAACTGCATATTAAATAAATACAACTGCTACAAGCCATAAAATAAGATAAGGAGTCTCACAAAGTCACATGAGTTGGATTATGGGCATTGATACCTCGAGGAGCTAGAGCTTATTTCAAAACTAGTGCTGGCTCTCTAAGTGGGCTATTTTTTAATCTAGGATCAACAAACATAAATGTTGATAATGTTCGACCCATTTTATTTCATTCCTTGTCCTCATTCTTCTCTTTTAAGACCTTGGTTAGAAGGGTTTTCATTTTCCATTGAAGGGTGATGGAGTTTAGGAATTGGATCTATCTTCCCCTAATGTGGCCAAGGTATATAACCTAGTGGGATACCTCCTCTAAGATTTATGAATTTTAGACATCTTAACAGTTATTGGCGGTGAGGGTCTCAAACAAGTGAATCTCTTCATGAATTTCGAGAGGTGCATCTGAATGGAATAGACCTGGGCTTATGGTCCTCCCTGGAGGCCACGACCACCTCAGTCTTGGTGATTGTGCATGCATTTTCGAGGCATGATGCATGGGTGCAAACAGAACCAAACATAGAAGCTAAGGCTCAACAATCTATGAGAAAAGGTACAGAGGCAGGGAGTGCCAAAAACATTACGGGAATTTGAGGTCTAAAATGGGCCTCCTAAGAAAAATGAAAAACAAAATAAAATTTATTGGAATCAATAGGATTCAAGATGATGATGTCAACTATGGGGGATGATTCACCATTTTTGGAGTAAAAAAGTAAAATAATCAAACTATTTTTTCAACTCTTATTTTCAATTTATCTCCCTAAGGTTTTACTCAAATTTCAAGAGGGAGTATTCGTTGGATGAAAAATTTAATTCCTCGTCCTAAGATTTCCCATGTTGTATACTTTCGATGGACCTCTCTACACGAAAAATGAGAAATACATGAAAAAATGTGATTTCAATCACGTTTTTCATTTATTTCTCATTTTTTGTGTAGCAAGGTCCATCAAAAGTATACAACATGGGTACTCGTTGGATGAGGAATCAAATTCTACATCCATCGAGTGTTGTCGCTTAAAATTTGAGTAAACCCATAGGGAGATAAGTTGAAAAAATAGTTTTTTTTTTCACTCTAAAATTTGATGATGTAATCTAATTATATTTTAATATTTCCACTATTATTTTATAAGATCCTTAGGAGGCCCATTTTATACCTCAAAATTCCCCTAATGTGAAATCAGTCAATATCTATTGGATAGGTAGGTTAGTCTAAGATGGCACAATATATTAGTACAAAGAAATCGAGTTGCAGATGAAAATCCTCGGGTAGGGCCACACTTCAACTAGAGGTCAACATAAAACAGACCACAACATAAACCACCAATAAAAACAATGAAACAAAACAAATTGTAACAAGTAGAATTAGAGTCAAGATAAATGTGAAGGGATATGAGAGTAATGAATAATACCTTGATGGTAGCCACTACTGCAATAATATCCACAAACTTCCCTAAAGAGAGGGTAACCACTACTACAATAATAGGGTAACCACTACTAGTGTGAATTTCACTTTCCCTAGAGAGAGGGTAACCACTACTACAATAATAGCCACCAATTTCAAGGAAAGCCACCAGTGAAAAATCCCTTCAACGTGGCACTCACTACTGCACCATTCTGATTTCCCTGTGAGCATTAGATCAATTTGAATATATGAACTAGTATAAGATTCATGCAAACACGAATCAAAATGTCTAAGGCTAGTAGCTTCACTTAGGATGAGTGAAAATGAAGACCATGTGTTTACGAATGTTTCTCCATACTCAAACCCCTCATTGCTAGAATACCAAAAGAGTAAACCCACCTGCAGAAAAAACAAGAGGACATAACTTATAATAAAGGCTAGAGTAGAGCCTCTCTCAATAGAAATGTAAACAGACAAGGATTTTTTGTAGTATTGAATTTGGAAAGAACTGATCACATGCTTCTACACAGGGTGAGCTATCCATGCTAGCTCTCTCTTAAATGCAAGAGAAAGCAATGAAGTGGCGAGCTCACCCCCAACGTGTAATGTTTCTCTAATAGCCATCCCGATCGAGGGCATTTTATTCACCAATGTGGTTATTGTACTTATTGGGCTTCTCGAAATTAATATATAAAATGTACACATAACTTTCTCCTTAGCTAACATACGGTGAGATTAAGGGAAAATCCATTTAGATTTCATTATTTAATGGATACTTATCTCACTAGGAATTAAATCTTGGGTCAGTAGAGTGGCATTTTTTATTGGTTTTATCTTTCGGTACTTGTCATGCTGAATTGTTTTGACATATGGTGTAATATGCATGAGATTAATCACCTTGACATCATTGGTAATTAGTCTTTAAGGTTAGTGTTCACCTTGTTGACTTAGCCTTTGCAAAAAGATGATTAAAATTTATTGATTACAAGTATTTTTTTCATGAGAATTGTTAAAAACGATGTTAGCTTTGACATGATCGAATGACTATCAAGTTCTAAGTTTGTATTCTTTTAATTGTGTATCGAGGTATCTAATTAACCGTATAGATGTAAATTGGATCTAATTGGACTAGAGGTCAATAACTAATCTTATATTCTTTTAAATAGGTAATCATTTAGGCAAAGTTAAAGAATTTAGAATGGGCATGCTTTAGCAGAGTGGTAATTAAAATTAAATAAGCATAAGGCATTTAATTAAACTTAGAGAATTTTAGAATGTTAACGTTTCAGGTGGGTGAGATAGTAAAGACAAATATATATAATATACTTCGTTACTCTCTTCAACATATATCTCGAAGACCAAGGCATTTAATTAAACTTAGATAAGTTTATAAGGTTCATGATTTAGGTGGGTGAGATAGTAAAGACAAATATATAGAAAATATTTCATTACTCTCTTCATCAACATATGTCTCAAAGATAAATCGAGTTTTCCTTATATAAGGTTTAAACGAAGATATTTTTTGATAAAAACTTATTATATATATATGTTATTAAATATTGTTTGTTTTCGAGATAAATAATATATATATATATATAGTTTTATTTCTATTAAAATTTTAAATTTCTTTATGAATCATTTAAATTACTTTATTTTCAATATTCTATTTTACAATAAAAATAATTTTTTAAAAATAATGTGTATTTAATATTCATTTTCTCTCTAAAAATATGAATAAACTCTATATATACCCTAAACCATTGGCTTTTCCTTTCATACATCATATTTTAGTGTTAAAGGTTGAGTTTTAAACTTGGCCATGAAGATATTTAAGTAGCTTGCATTCTTGTTTGAAGTTTCTAACTTTTATTTAATTGTTTTTCATTCATTATTGCAATTGGTGTAATTATATCTCTTATATATATAGATATATATATTAATTTTATTATTTTAGATTTATTTTAATTTTGGATTTTTCAAATATTGAGGTGATTGAATCTGTCGAAGTGCAAATCTATTTTTTGAGTGTAAAATTTGAAAAAAAATAGTTTATTTGATCTCTCTTGGCGCATAATGGATCTGGAGTTAACATGGATCTAGATTCTTGTTTTTATATTAAAAACGTCACTAACAAAAATCGATTACAAATATTGAAATTTTCTCATCATTTGGGACCTATGATCTAAAGTTTTTTTTCTTTTAAATAATAAATCCACCATTCTTGTGTCTGAGTATAAGGGTTTCTTGGAATGTGAAAAGAAATATTCTTCATGCACGGACCATATCAATGTCACAATATTGAGTGGCCTCGAGAATCCTGATAAGAAGAATAAAATGGTGGGGATATTACAAAGGAATCCCATCATACCACATTCATTGGTGTGCTTCATCCCAAGTGAGGAAAATACCAAACCCTTAGGAACCTCAGCCCACCTCCTTAAACAACTTGATGAGAGAGAGATTCATTAAAGTGACACCAAACTGATTTTGAAATGGTTGAACCGATCCCTTCCCTCTCTCAGACTTCATCTCATAAAATGTGATATAGATTTCGATGTCATTTGGAATCATATTTATCTTCTGTGCCCAACAGGATCTAGTGTACATAAACCATGTCATTGAAGAGTAGGCGCACACATGGAGAGTTTCGAACCTTGGACTTCTCCATGTGATGTACATAATTCCTATTGGGTTCCTGAAAATCATGGATCTGGTACATGAGATTATTCATCCACATGTTCTCCATCACTACATTTGCTTTTCAAGTTGGAATATTTTGGTTTCCTAGTCAAATTGGGATTGTCTCATGTCAAACAGAACATGCATAAATCATATATGGTAGTCTTGAAATTTGAAAATAGAATGAATTCCAAGTTGTGATTGCTTGGAAAGAAACCATGGGTTTCTTAGTGGTGGTTACAACCTTGGGTACTCTTCATCATTGGGAACATGTACACATAGAAACAATGTCCACCAATTGTTTATCCCTGTCGTTTGTTATTCCATATAAAATAATTCTAACAATATATTGATAAATTATAATATTGTTTTACATAATATGAGAAAGTAGTCACCCATGCAGGAGAAACCCTTGGGAGTTTCAACTCTCTAAAATTTTCTCTATAATATATTGATAACACTACAAGGAAAAGACCCTCTAGCAGAGGTTATAAAGGAGGTATTTCGTGTTATAAAATTGGCCAAAATTGTCAAAAAAACATTTTCTACAACATCCGTTTATGGTTACGGAGGTTTTGGCAGGTCTTTTAATGGAATTTCAACACAACTAAATAAACTAGGCGACCGAAGGTTATTACGGATGTTTTTTTTCATCCGTGCGCTACGAAGGTGTCAACGCAACGATGCATGTCATCTAGAAGGTGGTTTGGGGTAGTTGAAGGTGCATGCACTAGGCCGTCAAGGTATAAAACCACACCGGGGCACAATGTTGGTGATACAATGCATGGGACCATTCTAATTGGTCTTGGGATTTGTGCAGTGCCCACAGGTCATCTAAATGCACCGGTACGTCGAGTTATAGAAACACAAACACACCTTTTGTTCTAATTCGTATTGGTATTTGTGCGGTGCCCATTGGTCGTACAAATACCCCGGTGCGTAGACTCACATAAACGCATCGGTGCGCAGTATCTCACAAATGCATCGATATTAAAAATTGGTATTGGTATTTGTGCCGTGCATATAGGTCGTAGAAATGCACTGGTGCACTATATCATACAAAAACACCGATGTTCAGTAACTAACACGCAGTGGTGTTCATTTTGTATTTTTTAGAAACATCAACCTGTGACAGTGCAATTATTGTGATTTTTAAAAATTCATTATTCATCAAAAGTCGACACATCTTATAACAGTATTCATATTAATTAAATTTTTATTAATGCATTTGAATGTGATGTTTGGATTAATTTGTTATATCATATCATAATTATTGTGACTTTTTAAAATTCATTATTCATCAAAAGAAGGCACATATCTTATAGCAGTATTCATATGAATTAAATTTTTATTAGTGCATTTGAATGTGATGTTTGGATTAATTTTTTATATCATATCATCAAATTTCACATCTCTTCATTATAATATTTAATCATCCATCAATTTAATCAGTGTTACATTTCACAGTGATAATGGAGAGCATAATAGAATAAATTAAAACATATTATATATATATATAAGACAATCTTTGTCATACAAAATGGGACAATTATTGGTATCCCTTTATCTTTCAATTGGGACACTATGTCCATTACATTAAACAAAATGTTTGATTTCACAGACAAATATTTCGTAAAATATAACGCCTTGATTTGATATCCAAACATAGTGATCATCATTCTTCGCTTGAATTGTTATCACTGCTAGAGCTACTTCCATGACTTGGGTTATTTTCATGAATGTTTTTTTCACGGTGTTGATTATTTTCTTGATCTTCTTCACCTTCCATATACAAACATAAAAATAGACTGTAATGAGTGTATATACATTGGTGAGAATAATGAAAATTGTCATATTAAATAATATACATCAATGTAAATCGAAAATAAATGATGTACCATAGAAAAAATTGACTAATGAACTATACACGTTCTTTCAAAACCATGTAGTATGTCATCTTTCAAGATTTCATGTGTTGGCATAGTTCCATAATTTGTTTCCTACAAGTTTTATACCCCATAACAAATCATATATTTAATATAAAATATTTTTTTGTTCTATTAATTATAGATAGAGCTAAGTAAAACAAGATCGATAGATGCTTACGAATTCCACAATTAATTTCTGATATGCCAACATATACTCACAACCCATCTTTAACCCAATGCCAATCAATTCGTCTGATGGTTCTTCTTTGTATGTTAGCACCTGTTTGAAGACATTCAATGATGATTTTTGTAAAACAACTTAAAAAATAAAAAAATGAGATCTATTTAAGTTGTTATAAGGAAGTAAAAATTACTCATAAACTTAGATATCAACCCTTTTCTTCCTTGTCATCATGTTTTATGCACTGAATGGGTTCCATTTTCTTTTCTTTTATGCAAGAAAATAATTGAAAATTAATATTTAATGCTAAATTGTTTATTTATTGTACCTAATGATCGAAAAATTCAATGATTACATATTACATTTGAAGCACGTTGTTGTTGAGATGGCTCCTCCTGCGATGCAATTTTGTCCATTTCTTTGACCATCTCCTTGTACACATTTTTGGACATTCCTATCGGCATATTTATGATATCAGCGCGTTCATCTTTTGAGATTTTCATAATCTTCCTGAAAATGTAACATGACAATAAAATATTTAATTTTTATATTGATATATGAAAAGTAAATATAACAAAAGTGATATTTATAAATAATTCTAGACAAACATTTAAAGGAATATTACTTTTTCATTCCTTCTTTTTTGTTGTTGTACGTTTTTGCTATTAAAAGTCTAACATGTCTCATTGACCAATTCTCTGGAAACTCTTCTTGTAGTTTAGATAAAATTTGGTTCTTAGAATCATTGGATTGATTTTTGTATTGTAAGTGGAAAGAACATCTATACATTCGTTCCACTAGATCCCTCAAACTTTTGTAAAATTTTTTCCCCCTTTCGTTAACTTCCAGCACCACTCCAGATGAGCTAAGGAGAAATTCATTTCATTTGCATGTTCTATTTCTTTTCTTTTCTTAGAACAACATTCCTTTTCTGAATTGTTGGTCCCTGTAGAACATTACATAGATGTGAATTAATAGATTATTTGACACATGTTATCTAAAAATTTTAAGTATATTATTAATGATAATTAAAAAAAGAGACTCATATTGGATTGATAGTATTTTTTCATTCACCTGATTCATCCTTTTGCAATTTTTCCATCAAGATTTTATACTCTTCTGGTCCTAGATCATAAATAATCTTATCGAAATTTTTCATTTTGTGGCTCTGCATGATACACAGTAAATAATACATATAGTTAAACTTACATATAGTTCAAAAATAATTTTTTTTTTGTAAAGAATTTACAAAGAACTTTCTTTTTTCTTTTTCTTGATGTGTTGCTCCCATTTATTTTTTGTTACTTTATCTCTTGTCAGCAATTTATTTATAAATATGAAACCTGTACCATATCATTTATTAATATATTTTATAAATAAATTGTCAAATTTTCAAGTAAAAAAAAAACTCAAGAAACTGGTGCACCATTCATGGTGTACGCACCGACGTCGGTGCGTGGGTGTCTTATAAATGCACGGCACAGACAGTATAATAGACCGTATGGTGCTCTATGTCAACAAGAAGCACCGATGCGTTACATGTTAACCACTGCACCGATTAACACAAAGAAAACAATAAAAATTGTCTAGTGCTAGTTTTTGTAGCATAAATGTCCCGCGCAAACAAGGGACCACCATACGGTGCTTTTTGTCTACTAGGAGACCTAGTGCGGTGTGTTATATGTTACATGGTGCACTGATTAACATAATAAAACATTTTTTTACAAAACAGCACGTTCGCAGTGCGCCATAATGAAATAGCGCACCAGTGCCCTATTTTACATATTGCGCACTAATTAAAAAAAAATTGTTTTTAAATTTTTTATCACAGTAATTTTCCGGTGCAGTGGGATATCCTGACACAAAGTACATGTAGTTCACGGGCGCACGGATAATATATATATATATATATATATATATATATATATATATATATATATATATATATATATATATATATATATATATATATATATATATATATATATATATATATATATATATATCTTTTTTTCAAAAATTCACGCAAGGGCCGACATGGATTGGAATTCGACTATGCATGTTGTCCCGTGGGTTGGATGTCTTAGGCCTATATATAGCAACCAAAAAACCCTATAAATCTAAAATTAAAAGCCCTAATTCTGAAATCACAGAAAGAGGGAGAAGAATGGGAAAAAACAAAAAGAATGTAGGGTTTAGGGTAAAAATGGATTTTTTTTATTTTTTTATTTTTTTATTTTTTTATTTTTTCTGAAAATGAAAAATAAATTGAAATTTTTTTCTTACTGCATAAAAAAAACTACAGAAAAAGTAAAAAAACAATAAGCTTTAATCACGAGATCATTTGAAATTCTATGCTACAGGGTTTGAATCACTAGAGGTTTCGAATTTTGATTGTCTGAATACTTCTGTTCAAATGTATTTCGTTGCTCCACAGTGCTCTCGTGCTCTGTTGCTCCAGGTATGCCTCCTGCAAATCTCTCGCTGAATTTTTTTGCAAAAATAGTGAAATAATGAAAAGTGTTTAGTATTTAAAGAATTGTTTTAAGAAATTAGATTTTTGAAAATATTTTTTTGCCCATTTTTCAATTTACCACTTTTTTTCACTTAAAGAAAATAGAGTTGCACTTTTTTTTATTTGCAATTATTCATCACCGATGCGTAGCTTAATACCACTGCACCTATGCGTCCGTTTATATCACGATACCGGTGTGCATTAATGAAAACGCACTGGTGTGGTGATTTGTATATTACCACCAATAACAACAAGTCCATTTTTCATTCACCAAATTTACTTTTAGGTGTGCGCACCAAAATTTATTGTTGATTTTTCTCAAATGCAGGGAGAAAATATCATAATTCTATTGAGTGGACAATTCTTCAAAATCCATCTCGTTCCATAATATTTCTCAAAGTCTATCGCAGAGTTCTCCCTATCCATCTCAAGACGTAATATTTACTTCAAATTTTATTTATATTTTCATTATTTAATTGAATTTATGTTTTTTATCCATGTCAATCATGCACAACTTAATTAAATTTATAATGTATACAAATTTGCAGGTTCACGTAGATTCAGAATCGAGTTCAGATGCACAAAATATTCTAATGTCAGCTACAAAACGTCGGAAGCTCTTATCAGGAGCAGCATATCGCAAGGCACATTTGGTAGATGAAAATGGACAGTGGCTTCACCCTGCCAATTGTAACAATATTGCATCTTTTAGCCACAATCCTAGGAAATTAATGACAGTAATAATTATAATTATAATAATGGACAGTCGCTTCACCCTGCCAATTGTAACAATATTGCATCTTTTAGCCACAATCCTAGGACATTAATGACAGTAATAATTATAATTATAATAATGGACAGTCGCTTCACCCTGCCAATTGTAACAATATTGCATCTTTTAGCCACAATTCTAGGACATTAATGACAGTAATAATTATAATTATAATAATTATAATTATAATTATTTCAACGTCAAACCAATTAATCATGCAATATTGTCAACGTGGTTACTAATTGATATCATATATTTTGTACTAATCATGTTCAAATATATATATTTTTAAATTATTAGGATTCTAGTGATGATGAGCGACATACCTACCATCTTTCGTTGCACCCCACTACAATGTCAAATCGAGAGAAGACTGAATTAAGAGAAAAAATCGGAGAGGAACGATACCAAGAATGGTTGAATCAACCACCGATTCAATTCTCATTATGTCCAGATTCACCAATTATGAATGACTACAGCAATAGTAGTTCTTCACAAGCTGGAAGTGGAGGCAATCAAATAGAGTTTGGTATGGATGATTACTTAAGGGATACGAATACCATGGAGACAATGATGTTAGATTCATTCCAAAACGATGATCAGCTAGGGGATGATGCTCATATCGCTGACACATTTTTCAAAAGCCTTAAATTTGCTTCCACCACCCCTCTCTTTGGACCTGGCGGGCAGTCAAAGTCTATCCATTTGGGGACAATGATGTTACTCTACAACTTGAAATCAAAGTTTGTCTTGTTGAATGCATGTTTCTCAGAAATTTTGAGGCAAGTTACCATAAAGTCCTCCCTTATATAAATTTGAGAAATATAATTAGTACGGTACAATGAACATTACAAATGGTAAATTTTATGAACGTTAATAATTATACCGGCATTAGTGTACATTTATTAATATATTTTTCCATCATCACCAACTACAGGTTATTCAAAGGTAAGGTTATTCTAAGTGATAATATCTTGCCTGGTAGCTGCGAAGAGGAAAAGAAATTGTTGAAAATGTTGGGTGTTGAGTACATATATCATGCATGTCCAAATGATTGTATTCCATATAGAGGAGAATATGTAGATAAAGAGCTATGTCTAAAATGTGGGCATGACAGATATGATAAATACAAAAATAAGGGTAAATCACGTATTGGTCCTCCTTTTAAGATATTGAGGCACATGCTTATAATCCCAAGGATTTAAAGGCTCTTTCGTTGCAAATAATTAGCTATGTTACAGGGATGGCATGCCTCACACAGAAGTGAGTTGGGAGTTATGAAAATCCCAACTGATTCAATAGCCATGAAGCATATAGAGGATACATGGCCCGAAAAATTCAAGGATGAAGTATGAATTCTACGACTCAACATAGCCATGGATGGCGTCAACCCATATTCCCTCCAGAACACCAACTATTATGTTTGGTCTGTAGTAGTGTTCAATAACAATATCCCCCCATGGTTTTCTGTGAAGAATGAACATCTTATTTTGGCTCTCACAGTCCCTGGTAGAAAACAAGTGAAGAATATGGATGTCTACTTACAACCACTGGTAGATGAATTGAAGGAATTATGGGATGGGATAAATGTATACGATGTATCAAGACCCACCGCAGCAGAGAGGAGTTTTACATTGTATGGCATATGTGCTTACACGACACATGATTATCCAGGTTTAGGAGTTTTCTCTAGTAAATTACATGTTTAATTTATTAATTTTTTTTATATACGTAAAAATATTCTTTCACATATTAGTTATTTAATTCATTGTAATTGTTCTTATCTTCATGATATTCTTTAACGTGCCATGCATATTAATTGTATAGAATATTATCGCAGGTCTTATAACAAAATGGTATTTTGGATGTAAATGTTGTGGACCTTCTCTGAAAGAAATATGGTACAAGGACCTATGAAAGCCAGTGTATGATTGCTCCAGGGTATTCCTCCCAAAAGAACACCCTTACAGAAGAGCAACATCCGCTTTCAATGGTAAATGAGAGAGAACCCAAATACCTCCAATAACAACACCAACTGAATGGCTTAGATCATATGATAGAGATAAGGATAAGGAGTTCATAGAAATGTTCGATTCAAATGGGGAGCCTATGTTCGATGATCCATAATTCTTCGACACCTATGTTGAGAAATCTCCCATTGGGATGAAAAGGAAATCCATCTTTAATAACCTCCCATATTGGGAGCATCTTAAGATTACCCACTTATTAGATCCCATGCATATATTTAAAAATGTTTCATCTTCTTTATGGAGGCACGTAGCATTGAAAAAAAGTGGCACATTGGCTATTAGGAAAGATCTTATTGCTTCAAAAACTAAAAGGAAACATTGGCCAAGACGATTAGAAAGTACGAGATCAGAGGTAGGTGCTGGTCCCTCTAATTCATGGTTTTTAAAATAAGGTGATTTCCCATGGATTTTAAAAAAAGATTATATTTCTTTGGCAAAGAAATTTATAATAGCTGTGAGGGTGCCAACTTCATACGGGTCTTCACTATGACACTGCTTTAGCATGGATGACCATTTGTCAGGGTTGAAATTGCATGACCATTTGAATCTTCTAAGAGTACGTATATATTCAAAAGAATGATTTTATTATTTGCTATATTAATAAATTTTATCCCGTGTGGAGATCATAAAACATAACTAATTCTGTATATTATTGCACGTGTTTATAAATTTGCAGTTTCATTATCCTTTGTTTGTGCTTGGGTGTGTGAAACATGAATTCCCTCAAGACCTAGGATGTGGCATATCTAAATTATCTGCATTTGTATATTCGATCACATCAAAGGAGATTCATGTGGCTAGCATTCCACGTTGGCATCAAGAGATAGTTGAGATTGTTTGTATGTTGGAGAAGGAACTGCTGATGAGTTTCATGGACTTACAGGTTCATCTTCTAATCCACCTAGTAGATGAGGTTGAATTAGTTGGAGTGATTTCTTGTTGTTGGATGTTCTTCTTAGAGAGGTACATGAAGAAAATGAAAGGTTTTGTTCGATAAAGGGAAAAACCTAAGGGGTCTATGGAAAAGGGGTACATATTGTATGAGTCTTTCTATTATTCCAGTGAGTACATCAAGGAGATCGACAATAAACTAGGTGCGGTGATTTGGGACGAGGAAAGGGATGAAGACAAAAGAGAAGGGGAGTTGCTCTAAACGAGTGGAAAAAAGTGCTTAATAAAGAGTAAGTGACTCATAATTTTTCAAATATACACAAAGTAAATATTCATGTTGAACTTCCATATAATGTATGTTTTGATCTCTAAGTACTATATAATGTCAGTTTGATTTCATTAGCAAATGCAGAAATTGAAGCAATCAATAAATTCATTATTTACAATTTTGAAGCGACACAATCGTGGGTCGCATTTTGCGAACAAACGAGGATGAAATGGGATAGTGAAAGGAAATAATTCAGATTGTTGAATGGTAGAAGTGTGCCTTATCTCGATCATTTAAAATAAAATATGCCAAGAATATGCCCCAACAGTTGGGTTGCTGACCAAGTCAGAGAGAAATACGGTGCAACCGGTCATTACCCGCTTGCTGAAGAGGATGCGCTAAACATAGGGATTGGGTGCAACAACTCGGTAATAATATATTTAATTTATATGTAAAGTTGAAACTTATAAGACATTTATATTTCATATTTTAACTATTGGGTTATTATAAGACACATGACACTATGATTTTTTTAACTTTTTAAAAATAGGTGCATTTATTCCCATCTATGTGGGCATATGGACACCATTTCGCATAGAAAATGTCGATGTTGGAAACATCACACAAGACTATGGAGTGGAAGTCGAATTAGATCAATCTAGTTGATATAGCCACCGTGATCAAAACCTAGTACGAGGGACGTTAGGTTACGTCGAAAAGATACAAGAGATCATTGAAGTGGATTTCTCTTCTTTCCAATGTGTTATTTTTAGGTGCAAGTGGTGGGACATCTTTGATCGGAATAATGTAAAGGAAGATCGCAATAGTAGGCTATGTATAAAGTCTAAAAAGATGTGGGATGAAGCTAAGGAGCCCTATGTTTTCCCAAAACACTGCAACCAAGTGTTTTTTTACCCAGATGTTCTGGATAGGGATTGGTGGTTCGTACTGAGACATGATCCTAGATCAAAACATATTTTTTAGAACAATATTGTTATCATGCCATGCAAGTTGGAAGATAATGAGGGTGATCATGAGAACCGAGAGTGATATGGTACATGTGTTATTTTAGCAATATTTATACTTTTTAAGATGGTTTTTTTGAAACATTATAATATGTATTTTGAATTAATTGGTAATTTGCATTCTATTAATGTTAAAATCAATATTTCACTTGAGAATTTGCAATTATGTTGATCTCAAAAACAATGGTGTACTGTATAAAGTTATTTTTTTTTGTATGTAAGATCATAATAAAATAATCATAATTCTAAAGGACATGAATTTATTTGCATTATTTTCTAAACTTTATTATGCTACAATAATTCATATTATTGTAGATTTATTATTTTAAAATTATTCAAAATTTTACAAATTTTAATATTTAATCATTTCACATTAATACAATTAAAATTTTACAAATATTTTGCATACAATTACAATTACAATTACAATTTTACAATTTCACATACATTACAATTTTAGAATTTTGCATACAATTAAAATTACAATTACAATCAATTCACAGTCATACAATTAAAATTTACAAATATTTTACATAGAATTAGAATTACAATTACAATTTCACCTACAATTACAATTACAATTTTACAATTTTACATACAATTAGAATTAGAATTACAATTTTACAATTTTACATATTTACAATTACAATTACAATCATTTCACAATAATTTAAATATTACAATTACAATTAAAATTTTACAAATATTTTACATACAATTACAATTAATACAAATACAATTACAATTTTAGAATTGTACATACAATTAGAATTACAAATATTACAATTTTACAATATCATGATAATTTAATATTAAATTAATTAATAAACATCGCGTTCATGATAGCCATCGTACAAACATTATATTTTAGTAAAAAACACATCCAAATTCGCTAACATCATCGTGATCATGATCATCTAACAAAACACAATTAACATTATATAACATCATCACAACACAAACATCAAATATACATCCCATGTGAAATAACCGCTATCACATACACATCTATCTGCAAGTTGCACATTAAATGAACATATCTAACATGACCTAACAATATACACATCATGATGATCACCAACATGTAAATTAAGTACAACTGCATCATAAACATAAAATACATGGACCATATATATATATATATATATATATAATGTAAAAAATATACAACTGTAATATAAATGTCATCAATAGTAGTACTAGTTGAGGCATGCTCAGTCAATGGTGCAGCCTTGAAAAGCTCAGATACATGTTGATCATCATGTGCCTACTCATCTAGACCAACTGTCGGCTTCTCATCATGATGACTCAACATGGTCGATGGTCCAGCCTGCTCATGATCATGAGTACTTCTGGATGCTGCAGGCTACTGACTGGACATGGCCGATGGTCCAACCTGCTCTCCATGATGACTGCTCCATAATGCTAGTGGAGGCTTATCATCTGGCGCGGTGCGAGGTGAACGATCATTGAATGATGCATCGCTACTTGCGGACTGTTGATCACGTGTTGTGTCTCGACCATGCCCATAACGTGAAATGGTCCTCCTCAGCCACATAACTAAGGTTGTAGCTCCTACGACATGCCACATCAGGATGTACATGTTACGCAACATGCCTATCCACATATGTAACAAACTACCATCGACATGTATGTCTCTCATAGTAGCGGGCCTGATGCCCGCCTCAAGAATCAATACAATGAGTTGGTCGCACAACTCCATTCTGTATCTGCTATCAAGCCTACCATGACTAGCAAAAGGCGGTACCGGCACACCAGTAGGAGCATGTCTTTCTGCACCAGCCTCCTGATGATCCTCAGCATCTGGCATACCCTAATCGTCATCAGGATCCACGCCTAGATCATGTGGTGGTGCTGGCAGGTCCTAGCCATCAAAAGACCCAATGTCTGCAAAATATATATAAGTACACAACAATAATTAGACAATTTCATTACAAAATTTAATAAAAACAAGTTAAAGAACATGTTATAATAAATTTAAATAAAATAGTAATATTACCTCTATCATCCGGCGGCTCATCATATGTGAAGAGGATGTCGGCACACCCTCACCAATCCAAACCATCATAAGGACAGGGGACCATAATGAAGGGATGCTCGTCAACATTGGCTAGCAACTCCAGTGCATCATGCGATATCCTCGTTGGAAACACAGTCTCACCCCTCTTGGGCATCATCTGCCCCCACATGTGCATCCGTGCCTCGAACATCGGCCTACGAGGCTGCCGAACAAAAGTAGGCCTCGTCTCTAGAAACATCTCAAAAATTAAACAAAAAAGAAAAAGGGAAATTGGCCCTCCCTTGTGCATGAGCACGACATATATCTAAGGCTGTACATAACTGCTGCAAAAAAATGGCAGACCACTTGACAAGTCATGGCTCTTGTACTAAAGAATCACCATAATATAGAAGCGAGAAAATAATGCGTTGCCCGCCACTGGTGTTGTGTGAAATGGTCAAAATTAGAATTGAGAGGCACTTCACCTCCTCACTACCAAATGCACCAATACGTAACTGACCTTTAGAGACCTGAAAATCTGAAGGAGATAGTATATCTGCGCTAATGTATCTCTGGGAGTACACCAACTGACTCCCTACTGCATAGCCAACGGGAACCTCTAGGAAAGAGGGAAAATCTACCCCTCTCCTCGATAGCCCTGTAATGAAATATATTTCCTCCTTAGTGGGCACGTACCACTGGTTAGGACCAACCCTGAAAGCCTGTAGGTGGGCATTCCACCTATGGATAAGATGTCTCTAAAACAAACCATGTCCCTTTATGGAAGTAGCCTCCTTGTAGAACTTGAGGAGGCCTACCTCCCTTAGGAGCCCCTACGTAGCTGTTGTAATAGGGCGAGAGTACGCATCTCTCTCGCTCTCTCATGCCTCCCACAGGAAAACCATGTTATATTGGTCCGCCTGTTGTTGCTGTTGTTCCCCCTCTTCTCTCCTTTCACCTCTCTGAATGATTGAAATATTAAATACAATTTTTTTATTAAATGAGACATGTATTTAGGAATATACATATATAGTTTTTTTAGGGAAAAAAAAGCAGTCGGTGCGCCATAAAAAACAGGTACGCACTGGTACCAGTGCATATTTTTTTATCGCGCACTAGTGGCGGTGCACCAGAAAATGTTCAAGGCATCGACGGTGGTGCACCTGAAAATATTCAGTGCACCGTTGACTATGGACGGTGTTGGGAGTGTGGTGCACTAACTAAACTCTATGACCCGAGGCATATAGTTTGGTCAGCGCACTGACCTCCTAAAATCATTACATAGTCAATAGTGCAATCTTTTACCAAGCCGCACCGTTGACCCTGTCAAAATGCGGAATGCGGTGCGCTGACAAAAATACTCGCCTTGGGGTAGATATTTAAGTCAACACACTGCATTGCTGTTATTCCACATGGTCAACGGTGCGGTCGGTTAATCGACTGCACTGCATATTTTTAAAAAATTTAAAATAACACAGTATGCCTTCAATACCGCCCCGAAACCAATGTGGATACCATTAGCACCAGTTGTGGTGCAACCTGTAAATTTACAGGCAGCACTGCGAACCAGTGCGAACTGAACGGCTCGAGTGCACTACATGACAATTTTGTTTTTCCTTTTAAATGGTTAATTTTAAGGTAATTTGAAATTCCAATCCATTGAAAGGCTTAATTATGGTAAAACAATAAAAATACCTGTACATTTGGCCGTCGAGGAGGCATATTAGCTGTAGAATTTGCAAAAGAAAATTTGCCCACCGTTTTATAAAATTCAAGTTGGAGATTGGTGGGCAATGCACTGGAGCGGTGTGTGCAATGGGTGCAATGGGAGCACCGATGTCAAGGCGGCTCAGACAAGGATAAATTGCACCAGTGCTTGAGAGCTCTGGAGCACTGAGAAAAGTGAAAAATGCGGTCTTTTGGCTATAATTTTTTTTTATTAAACCTTGTTTTGGTGCGCGAGGTTTTATAGGTGCACCGGTGCGGTTTCTTAAGACCGCACCGGGCGGTTTCTATTTTGGCGTGGGGTTTTATGACACACCGGTGTGGAAGATTTGTAAATCACTAGTGCGCTACAGTAATAAGACGCACCGGGCGGGTGTGTACGCAGCGCCCGGTGTCCGGTGTTCCAATGTTTTATGCACATCGGTGCTTTCTCTTGTTGAACGCAGTGGTGCTGTTTAGGATGATAAGCGCACCAGATGAAAAACATCCACAAAAACCTCCACTCGCCAACCTCCTCTAGTAAACTCCGCTAGAAATGGATGTTTGGGGTATTTTTATAAGGGGTTCCTCAAAAAGATCCGCTAGAGGGTCTTTTCCTTGAAGTGTAAATTACATGTACAAGCTTATGATAATTTTGACATTCACACATGTAGACTAAAAGAAATACAAAACATATAGGAAATACCTTAAAACAATGGCAGAGGACATACATTAATAAAAATTTCCTACGACTCGTAATTTTCTTGATATCATTGTATATTGGAAACCCTTCTACATCATCCATAAAGAGAAAAATTGACTTTGTTATTATAATCATTTCATTTTGAGAAGTGATAAGTAAGTTGAAAATTAGTATGCAATATTTGCGGTTTTGATTCTTCAAAGTGGTATGAGCCAACATTTAACATATCAAATTATAATTCTTAATTCGGTCATTTCAACTTTCTTAATTATTAATTATAATTATTATTTTAATTAAAAAATTTGAACCGAAATAACATAACATAATATTACATAATGTTGTTATCCTTGAAAAATCCTCCTCATAATGTCATAGGAGATCATTATGTTTTTGTTAGAAATGCACCCCTTTCTCTAACATATTTTAGGACTATAACACACCATTTGCACTCATCAAATGCATTATGAAAATCTAACCCATAAACGAGCACAAAAGCTCAAGCTAACTCATAGTGACACCTTTGTTCACATAAAGAAACTATAACATGGTGGAAAGTGATCTCTTTGACCTAATATACAACTTTTTCACGAACAAATAAAGGAATTAAAAGTGGATAAAAGCATTAGAGCATGAGGAAACATCCCCACCCTATATTTGTTTCCTAAATTGCATTGGAGAGAAACTAATAGTCTGTATAGCCTTCATTTTTCCTATAAATTGAGGGCTTGACCTTTGAGAAAGGGATCAAAATTCTATGTGTTGTTATGTTATCGAGATCTTCTTTAAGAGAGTTTTTTTGGAGATAGGAGTTGGAGGAGGATCTTTCTGCAAATTCATTTGGTTGTAATCTTCATTCTACTAATTAATATATAAATCTATTGTTCGTTATTCTAGATCATTGTTCAATGTTTATGTCTCTTTAGTTTGATTAATGATTATTGGAAGTCGGTCTCATGATGATGTATTTAGTAATACATAGTTTGTCATTTACTAGTGTTATTATTGACAATATTATTATGCTCTGAAGGTCGGTTTTTTTCATTTTGTGAGCAAGATTAGCCTTTCAGGTTGGGTGGGAGTACTTCTCAACTACACTAACTACTCCAACTAATTTATGCAAAAAAACATGTATGTTATTTCTTTCCATTGCCTCGTCAATCCCATTTTACCTCTTACATTGTTGAATAGTAGATCCCTTGACCTATCCATCTCAAGATTCTAGGAAAAACTAAGAGCGTTTTTTCTTGTCCAAGAGAGCACAATTCCCTATAAAAAACATTACAAGACTTTACACCATCTCCTTCATAATTTTAATTATTATAATTTTTATACCTATAGAAGGTAGAGTATATTGTAATTAGTTTGGGCCAAAATCCTTTAATTTTTAATTAATTTGCAATTTTTTAGAAACCATTTCCAAAGTTTATTAAATCTTTCGTAAAATTAAATATTAAACTTATACTTTTAGAAATTGAAAATTATTTTTTGAATTTTCTAAATTTGAAATTCTAATTTTTTATTAGTGGATGATTAATTTGTGTGGTTTAAAAACAAATTTTCAAAATTAAAAATTGTTTAAAAAAATAAAATTAAAAAATACCTCTAATCGTCAAGTGTCCTCATAAAACATTTATAGATTATTCCATAATTAATATTTTCTTTTCCAAAAAAACAAATTTCCATTAGCGTTTACTAACCTTGGAAACTAGCGGATTTATAATACACTTGTTGATTTTCTTCATATTTGTCACTTGCTGATTTTTATTATTAAATGGACTTGGTACAATCATTTTCCTTAATAAACCTTACCTATATTGTATATTTTCACAATTCATAAATAAAAAATAAAATTTAAGTCAACACTACAATAAATAAGATTTTCTCTTTTGTCTTCACAATTTTAATCGTAACTTAAAAAAAAAAAGCAATATTTTGCACACACACTTAAGCTTTTGTGTACCTAAATTTTTTTATTTTAATATACTAGATATTGCCATTTTTTATATTAGATATTTTATTATATATGAATTCTTTGCCACATGATTAAGACCGCACAAGATATTTCATATCAATTTGATTTTTTGGACATAAAAATTATACTATAGATTACTTATTTGTTGTTGAATTAGGATGAGTATGAATTTAAAGTTAAAAAATAATGTTATAAAAATTAGCTTTTCAAAATTTTATTTTATTTTATTTATATCATATACTTTACATTATTTAATATAAAGATACTAGACAATGTAATTTCTCCTCTTTATTTGGTCCTATAAGTTAAAGATGCAATAAAATGTGCACAAACACATTTCATTAAACTCTTAAATTTTGTAACAACAATGATATTGTGCCTAATGTTTCATTCAAAAGTATCTATGCACATATCTCTATTTCGCTCCAAGGTTATCTAGTCCATTAATTACTTCAGTTACTTCCCTTAATAGCATTCAAATTTGTTTCATTATTAGATTTATGAATGTGTTCAAGCATTCAATGCTTTTGATCTATTACTTTTTACATAAGAGGGAGGTACTAAACAACAACACTGAATATTACACTTGTTAATTTGAAATTTTATTTTTCTTAATCAACAATTATAATTATAATTTTTGAGCCAATATAACATAACTTATATAAACAGCTCCCAATAATTTTAAATTTTATTTATAAAATTATTACTATTAATAATAATTTATAAATTTATTAATAAATTGATTAAAACTATTATTATTAAAAATTCCTTCTCGTTATCTATCAAAAAACGAATTGAAAGAAAATATTTTAATAAATAAAGTTGTCAAAGACCAATTTTGAAAAAAAAAATAGTCTTTTTAACACATTGCAACCTTTCTACTTATATTCTCGAGGTTTTCCATTACACCAAAACTAGTAGGCATTGGTAAAATTCCAAACACGTTATCATTACCTTTCTAAATGGTTCCAGGGTGGATCCCAGAGTGGTGGTTAGTCCATGTGATCGATTCCCAACGAGGTGAGTGTGAAAATCCAACAGCCTCCCTCACACGCAAATCGAGGAATCAAACCTAGGCGAAGGATCTCATACCATGTTGAGGTTTGTGGTTACACCAAAACCTGCAGGAATTAGTAAACTTTCGAACCATTATCATTACCATTTTGATTGGTCCCAGGTTGGATTCTAGAGTGCCAGTTAGTCCACGTTATCAATTCTCATCAAATTGAGTGTGAAAATCCAACATATATGACTCATGACAACCAAAAAAAGCATACTACTCAAGTGCACGACTTTGGCATTTTGAGATTTTTGAAGAGATTTTATATGTAAAAAGGTTAGAGCATTAACAAGTCATTGCAAAATGGTTGAGTACAGGACCTAATCACTTTGACACTCGTAAACAGAGTGTCGTGACACTTGCAACTCACCATTTTATCTAGCAATCCACAACCAAATAAAAAACAGAATGTCGTGACACTTGCAACTCACCATTTTATCTAGCAATCCACAACCAAATAAAAATATAACACTATAACGTAGCTTCAAAAAGTAAAAGTATTAGCAAATTGTTGCACAAGTATAGAAACTTTTAAAAGCAAATTTAAAATGATTGGTGGAAGTTGATTTTTTTTATGTAAGTTAGGTTTATTATCTATACATATATAATATGAGATAATTTATTATAATTTAGTTGTCAAATCAATAGTAGGGATAGTTATCAATGGTAGCTATCTATGAATGCACAAGCCATGCCATCTGGAATTATGCACTGGTAAAGCAAGTCTTTGGTCCTACCAAATACCTTTGAGTCTTGGGCCATTAACATGTTTCTTTATATAAGAAATACAAGCTCTTACCAAAAAAAAAAAAAATTAGAACATATTTTAAACGTAAACATCTTTATATTTATCACTAAAATATACTTATTATTATTTTTAATTAAAATATTATAATAATTTCTTATAATATTATTATTTAAAATATATTTTTAAATAAATTTAAAAAAATAAAACATTGCAAAACTGACCTGTTTATATTTTTGGTTGGAATTTACCATCCACAAGTTACCTTAACAAAACTTTTTTAAATTTTAAGAAAAGGGGCAATTATATCAAAATTAACCTTAAATTTAATCAAAACCATATTAAATGTAAATTTTCAACCTTTCAAGAATTTAAGATATAGATATAAAATAATTTTACGAATTTCAATCAATTTTAACATGGTCCAAATCATTAAATTTTCAAATAAAATTAACCTCTACTTAGCCCCTCAAAAAAAAACCTCACCCACTAAAAATGAAACCATTTAAATACCCCCACCACAATTCCATTGTTATTTAAACCAACTACTGAATTTAGAAGGCGATTTGAAATAAGGCTATTTACCCAAAAGTGCCGGAGTATCAGAACGGTACCTCCACAGCGTAGATTTCGATATCTCACTTTTACAATAGATAAAATTTCGAGCTATGTAATATTTTATAAATCGTTTTACTCTCACTTTTATATTTTATCACACACTTCTCATCAATGGAATGTTCTATAAATAATTATATCTCATGTGAAATTTTGAATATAAAACTGTAAAAGAAAATATTAATTTATTAATTTGACAAATTTCGTATCAAGGAGATATGCCACATTTTAACAACCTACCACATTGATACACAACCAACCACATAGATATGCAAATATTTGGAAATTAATCATTTCATGAACATTTGCCACACTAACCACATTGATAACAACCGGTAGAGATGCCTTCAGAGATGTTATAATGTTACCGACGAGTGACGGAGGATTCTAAATCACATCCCCTTGTACACCTCTTTTGTTGGTATTGAACTAGTATGCATGGTGGAGGCTTAAGCGATATAAAGTATTCAATAATAATGAAATGAAAAGAGTGCTGGACATTGTCATAAAATTTTATGGACATTGCAAGGTAGTTTAACTCATAGTTGTCAAGTTGGAATTGTTAGAAAATGTAATTTCTACTTGTCTCAGTTGTGATTTTTTTTTTGTATAGAATCTGTTCCTATTCCATAGATGTTAGATAAATCTAGGTTCCTTGTTTGGTGTGTGGTTGAGATATTCTGTCAACCAACTTATTGTGCATCCAAAATAACTTCCCTATCTTGAGACTATACTTCATGAATATATGTAACTCTATTTGATTAATAGAATATAGTGTGTATCTCAGTTTTTATCTTGGTATCAGAGCCCATACGAGTCTGGACCTTGGCCCCTCCTAGACTGAGGGAAAGGGAAATAAAAGAGTACATTTTTTTTTAGTTTTTTTTTTAGTTTGTCCATTGAGCAGAATTGTGAGAATCGAGGGTGATCTGGAAGGTCTGCCGATCTAAATCGTCATCGACTGTTGTCATGCATGAGTGTGCGTCAACTCTGAAGAGTCTATCGTCGACCCCAACTGCGATCCAGGCAGTAGCGAATATCTATTGCCCCTCGTTTCCTCCTAGGCGCGATCTTGAATGTTGAGCTGAGAATATCGCCATGTAGATAGAGGGTCGTCGATCTACATTTTTTTTGCAGATCTACAAACGAAGCCGGTTTGCAGATCTGATAGAGGCCGAGATCTGTGATCCAGATTGGGCCTGAGCTGGATGAGGATTTTGTGACGAAGAATCCTGGATGGGTGGATGAGTTGAATTTGATGGTGCAGTCAGTTCCAATAATACGTTTAATGCTCAGCAGTTTGGTGAGGTCAATTCCCGACGCCTGTTTGATGCTCCGCCGTATGATGCAGCCAATTCTAGTAATAAGTTTGTTTGTCAGCAATATGGTGTAACCGATTCCCGTCGTATGTTTGATGATGAGTAGTTTGTTGCAGCCGATTCTGTTAAGAAGTTTGATGCTCGGCAGTATGGTGCAGCTGATTCCCATCGGACGTTTGATGATGAGCGGTTTCTTTGTCAGAAAATTTTAGATATATTTTCTACTCTCTTTTTTTTGTTTCTTTACAGCAAAGTGCGGTTTGAGTCTCATGCAATCAGGGAATTCGTGAAGCTTCTGTTGCCCATATATTTGAGGGAGGTGATGTGAGCAGTGCTCTCTTATTCGAGCAGTCTTCGAGAAATGCTTTCCTCTGCCTGTGGCTAGTGGTGGTTGAAGACCTGTAGCAGAAGCATGATTGGCAGCATGGTGGATTGGTGCGTCTGTCGTGGTGGATTGGTCAGACTTGCGATGGTGGTGGTTGAGATAGCTCCTTTGTTCGTTGCTTTTGTGACTGAGATTGCAGAACAATTTTCGTGGGGAAAGAAGTCAAACACCATCTTTGTGCGGATGTGAAAATAAAATCTTCATCCACCAGATGACACCTTTATCTGACGACAACAGTTTCAAATTGTTCTGCACTCACGCCTTTCTATAATGTCAATAAAATCGTCCCCCAAGAGATCTCGACACCTTGGCTCGCGGTGTGGTACAAATATGTTGTGGGCTACCCTTGGCCCTTCAAACATTAGGGTCGAATATGAAAGGAAAGCCTCTTCCGCGATGGGATAGTACTTTGGGTGGTCTACGAGAAGCAGAAGCCAGCATTATGTCCTATTTCAGGTTAAGTTATGAAGCTCTGCCAATCATCTTAAGCCTTGTCATCTTTACTATTCTGTCTTCTCAGAAAATACTCTCATCAAATCAAAATGTTTCGTACATGCTTGGATTGGTGAGGGATTTATTTCTACTTCTACCAAAGAGGCTGCAGAGGGTGCATATGATGCTCCTACCTGGATAAACTTATTGATCTAAGTTTGATCGAATTTTATGGGATTGGTAGGAGACTTAGTGTTGTAATGATTCATGCGCGTGGATTGGAGCCTCGCAAGATCTCAGGATTGTTGTGTTAAGGAGAGGGCGCAAATCTGGTGGTGCCCCCACAGAGAGTAGTTGCATTATTATTTGCCAATGTTTAAATTTTTATTTTTTTGAAATTGCCATGTCATTAATGTATATCTAGACGTTGTATTGATGTGATATTTAGTTTGGCCAACTATTGTCACAAGTGAGAGTCTTTGTTGGAATTGGCCATTCCAACAATAGACAAATTTATTTGCAGAAAGGATTTTCTACCAAATATGATGAAGACATGACAATGAAAATGGCATCTAAGGATAGTGGTTGGAGTTACCTCAGAGATTGGAGAATGATTGAGTTTGTGAATGCCCAGAGTGATCAAGGGAGTAGATTTTGATGGAAATAGGCAAGGAAACAAAGTGCCCGAATTATCTTTTCTTATGTAGCAAGCAGATAGAAATTCGATTGTTTGTTTGAAACCTATTAAGAGATTGCAGATATGCATGTTCAATTGTGAGGAGATTAGCTCAACAGTGTGTCTTCATTGTTGCAACCTGGTAGCAAGCATGAGGAGGCATGCTTGGAAGCAGTCACCAGCCTTGATATTGTGAACAGGGGAAGCGGCATTACACTGTGATGCCAAGGGACTTGGATACTGAAATGAGAACTTTTGTGTGTAAAATCGTTGAATTTTATGCATGTTGACAGTGAATTTGTGTACAACGAAGGATCGGACCGTGGAGTCCTGGATTCTCTCTTTGAGAGGGATAATTTGTTATTGTTTCTCTTAGTGTGGCCGTGAATGCCTATGTCTGGATCACCTATACTGGAATCCACTGCATTGAGACCAGTTGAAAAGTCGTCAATCCGTTTCTTTATCAGTGAACCCCTCAGAGGTATCGTTCGAGAAAAATGGTTGCTGTTATGTTTGGGAAATAATCATCTTTGGGCAAAGAGAGACAAATTTGATGTTCTTGTTAATCTGAAAATTTTATGTTTTTTATTTTGTTTCTTGGAATCATGTTTAAAATTATTGAGCCTTATTGAGCCTAGCTAACTCAATGTAAGTAAAGTTACTTTGTTAGAATTCGAGACTCTAACAAATGACAGGTTAAGCATGGAGTTCCAAGATTTAATTGACAAAGACAAAGATGCCCAAGATGTGAAAATTTAAAAATATGATGTAAAGGAGTAGCGACAACATTTAAAGGATGATGGAGAACGAAAGTGAAAGTTTGTTTTGTGTACGTTTCCTGGAATAGACTCAATATCATGTTGTATTATGAGTCACACATTCTAATTGTAAGCAAGTCTAGGATGTTTTTTGTAGTGGTTTTTGTAAAGTATGTACATGATAACTCCAATAGTTGGAGTTGTGTTGCAAGCCTTGTAAGGCATGTGTATCCCCGTAAACTTCGTGGTAATATCAAAACCACTTTGTAATTACAGGTTCGTGGTCAGCCAAAAACCATTTTGCAGTGTCGATTTGTGGTCAGCCAGAAACCACGTGTAACAGTGAAGTGGACTGGAAACAGGTTCATGCTAGTTTTTGCCCACTAATGAAGAGATCCAGTGAAAGGTCGTCGATGAAGAAATCCGGTGCAAGGTCGTCGACGAAGAAATCCAGTGCAAGGTCATCGATGAAGAAATCCGGTGAAAGGTCGCCGATGAAGAGATCCGATGAAAGGTCGTCGATGAAGGGATCCGGTAAAAGTTTGCCGAAGAGATCTAAGACAGATCTACTGTTGGTGACAGTTTACCAATAAAGGAAGAGCATGTTTACGGGTCATCCGATAAAACCCACGTTGGAGGGGGATATGTGGATACATGTATATGTATGCAGTGATAATGGTTGACAGAACCATGTATGCGAAGAACATCCTACAAGACTAGCGGTTGCAGCGGTTGGAACCCATGCATTCCGGTAGATGGTTGTTCCTTTATATGGACATCGACAATTGCATGAACAAGATATAAAGTGTAATTACCAGACATGACCTAATGTAGATTTTGCAGATGGATATTGAGACAAGTAGTCACTAAGGGGGTGTGTTAGAAAATGTAATTCTTACTTGTCTCAGTTGTGTTTCTTTCTATGTATAGAGTCTGTTCCTATTCCATAGGTGTTAGCTAAATCTAGGTTCCTTGTTTGGTGTGTGGTTGAGATATTCTCTCAACCAACTTATTGTGCGTCCAAGATAGCTTCCCTATCTTGAGACTATACTTCATGTATATATGTAACTCTATTTGATTAATAGAACATAGTGTGTATCTCAGTTTTTATCTATAATTTGAATTATGTCGAATTCGTATTCGATTAAGTAAGAAAATAATTCGACTAAAAAAAATTAATTCTTTAAAAAATTAGAGAGTGGAAAAATTAGTTTATATGATTCAGAATCAACTAATCTATTTCTAATCTGAATAAGAACATATCTTGCTTGGGTTGCCCTGTTGTTGCCAAAAATACTTTAATGTTTAAACAACAATATTTTAATGTATTTTAAACAGCAATCCTTTAATGTTTTTTAACTATTTAGGTAAGGAATAGATTTTATAAAATATTTTGAAAGCTCCCACTAATATAATCATTTTTACCTTAAAACGAACTAATCTTTTCGGCTGATTGTAAAGAATTGGCGAATATTTGGAATTTTTTTACCAATGTCCACGAATTTGGTAACTATGGGTTAATTAGGTTAGAATTATTCTTATAAGATTTTGAAGTAAAATTTTATCAAATTTGGATTATAGTTTTGGATTTTGAGTACCTATGGAGTTTTTGATGATGAAGAATTTTTCATTATTAAAAAAACCATTTAAACATTCCAGGCAATCAGATTTTTTGAAAATTTTACCACCAAATTATTATAAAATTTTTGACTTCCTAGCAAAATTGTGGCTTCTCTATCCTGACCACGAGAATGTCTTTTCCAAGTACCACGTGAAATATGGACTGCTGAATCAATGTTCCTAGCTTAGAAATGTTGAAGCTGTTGTGCTACAAACCGCATGGTGAACTGTCATAGAAAAATTGATACGACGCAGGCTTCAATCACTCCCTCAGTAGGGCGTTTGGATTTCCTTTTATTGGTGATGACATTCAATGAAATAGTATGTTCTATTTTAGAAGCTCATCAATTAAATTTCAATATAGTTAAAGTGACATCTACAAATTAACTGTAAGGAAAACGTATGTGTGGCTATTTGTGGCTCTAGTTGCAAGTGATTCAAAGGCCCGCCCTTCCTTCTTTTCTTACATGGATAAAGATCGAGCAAAATTTAGAGAATGTTCGGATATTGATTATTTTGTCAATTTTATTGGATTTAATTTCTATGGGATTTTTAATGTATTAATCCAAGGACGTTTTAAACAGTCACACACAGTTCATCCATAAAGTTCGAACGGTATTAATCTTTTTAACTGGGTAAAATAATATAAGAAAAATGGAATTAAAGACTTTTATGATGCAGATAGATCAACAAACTGCATAGACATAACTTTCAAAAACTTGATGCAAAGAGCAATGATCTTTTTGAAGTACATTGGTTGTTGTATTATTTAATTTGTTCCTAAACTTTTTCTCATCTTTTTAAAAAAATAGGTGTACTGGTCTACTTCTTTATCAGAGATATATATATTGACATGAAACTTACTGATGGAAATCTTGCGAGTCCATGAAGCCCCACATGGACTAAAAATGATTCTAGAAGCACTACTGTCCACTTCCTTATTACGCCGATAGGCGTAGCCCCCTATCGGAAATCGCTTCATTTGTGATTATGCTAATTAATCTTTTTCATCCGGTGGTCTAGATTGAAAGATGCCGGTATATTCTCGTCATCGCCACTCAATCAATGAATGAAATTAAAAGCCATAATCTCCTTGCATGTCTAAATCAAGTGTTTAAACCCTACTTAAATTAATTTTTTACCAAATGATCATTAAAAATTTATTGTTCCTCTTATTTATCTCCACATATGAGAGTATGAGGGATTAGAGCGAAATAAGGACACGTTTTGGGCGAGAAAGTTCTATCGTCGAAGCTGCATGGCATGTGGTTAGCTTAACGTTTCAGGTTTAATCATGGAATTTGTATGGAGGCGGCCATATCTGAAAACAACAAGAAATATCGATGTCCATCCATCTTCCAGCGGGAGCAGCGTGCCACACACAACGAATTCTTTAATGGCCATTATCTTCACCCGGTGCCACGTGCAACGAAATCTGCAGAGCTATCGCACAAGCGGGAACTGTTACGGGAAGGTGAACCAGATCGTCACCCAAACATTTCAACAGAGTGGTTCCACGAAGTTGATCCGCCTATCTGCTGTGATGGTTGGCATCGTAATGCTCAATTTCTTTCAGACCATAAGGCCACCTGGTTTAGAGCAGCCGACGCATTTGGACACAGAAAACCGGGACTGTGGTTGGTTGGATCGAAGTAAGAAATCCTTCTGAGAAGCTTCATGGCTGTAGAACGCACGCTCTGGATGGTAAGCTTTAGAATACACATGCGCTGTTTTTTATTTACGTAGACTGTAGTTTATTCACTTTGTATTGAAATACACATGTGCTGCTTTTTTGCAATGTTGGACACTCAAGTGTCAAGTCAAAGCTCTCTTATGTTCATTCTTGCATTGTTGTTTTCATTAGCGTTTGGTTTCATTTCGAATGTAGCGAGCATTTTGTTATGTTATCTTTGTAACCATATAGCTAGCTTGTTTGATGATGCACTCTGACCCAGGTATTTACCGCTTCTTCATAAATAAACTAACTATTGCGCAGTCATTTATCTCACTTGCATTGCGTTAGTGCATCTGTTTTTAACATATGAAAGTCGCTCTATCCAAAGTCACAATGACTGACATTTAATTATTCATTTTATTTTACATAAATATATATGTAATTTCATATATTATTTTAATTGGCATCATAATTTAATTTCATAGACTCATTATTGATATTCACGTATCTGTTCCTTTAAAATGAATACCGAAGATAACTTTGATATGGTATAATGATTGTAAACCTTGGATTTAGATTTGGTTAACTTAGATGGTTTGAATTGTAATTTTAATTTTAATTTTTTTTTTACTATTGTAATATTTATATATTCTATAAATATCAATTACCTCTAAATTGATTTTTTCTCGAAAGTCTTTTTTGGACTTTCCTAAAGTTTATTTCGAAAATTCGATAGCTGTTACGTGGTTGAATTAGGCTCCAAATTTGAGTCATGCTTTTAAGGAAACTAATTATAAAAATATTTGATAGTTAACGAGATTTGCGATTGGAGTTATGTTTTTAAATGAAACGGCACATGAGAGTGTGATTATAAAAACGTTTTGATATAAAGTACAGGGGTGAGAGATTTCAGTGATTTATATTATCAAACTAACCTAACATTTCAGAATACTTTTCAGTCACGCTGGTAAATAACGCAATAAATCCTTTGCAAAAATCAATCTAAAATACATAACTCGCTCATGTTTTATTTTGCGATATGCAGAGATAATAATGAAATTTGAGACACACATCATTAAAGTTTATTTCGAAAATTCGATAGCTGTTACGTAGTTGAACTAGGCTCCAAATTTGAGTCATGCTTTTAAGGAAACTAATTATAAAAATATTTGATAGTTAAATATACAATTAAATATTATTGTATCTTTAACTGGTCGCTGCACAGGATAATGAAAATGATGAGCGTTTATTTGTTTTATTCGCAAAGTCAAAAGTTGGAGGGGTTTTATTTTTCGGGCGGATGACGTATGCAGGAAAGGTTGTTTTTTTGAATGCGAAGGGTGGTAAGCGGTATACACCGCACCGCTTTTGGGGACGGACTGTTTTGAAGTGAAAGCTAGTGATTCCATACCCTTCGCGACGCATGGCGAGACACTGTTTGGAAAACTGCTTAGTGATCGCGTGTTATTGTTCGGACGTGGGGGCGATGTGATATGGACGACAACCATTGGATGTGAAGGGGTTGATCGGACGACTGTTGGGGAGGTGAGATGATAGGGAAATAGCAAGGGTGGGCCCAATACAATTAAACACGATTTAATCATATCGGGGGCAATTCGATTGGTGGGGTAAGTTATTAATTAACCATGAGGGTTAATTAATCCTTTTTTAATGCAGCGGAGAATCACGGTTCTTAATTAGTCGCGGTTTTAACTAATTAATCACAATTAACACAATATTAAGGTTATTTTTCAACCAAAGAGGCGAGATATGTAATAATTGGGAGTTTTATATAGTTAAAATAATACGGGAACGGGTTGAATTATATAATGAACTAAATAATAAAGTTGAAAGTTAATATGAAAATGAATGAAAAAGCACTAAGTATAAGGTGAGTATTGCAACAAATATTATGATGTAAAAGATGTAATATTAAACTCATAATAATAATATTACAAAAATAACTAATTTAATAAATTATTATTATTATAAATTATTTATATTATTATTATTAATTTACAATAATAATAATAATAATAGTAGTAGTAGTTATGGTATATTATTTAATTATTTAAGAATTTTTTATTTAATTGAATAATTTTTAAATTATGGTATATTATTTAATTCAATATATTATTAATTATTATATATTACTCTTATTGTTAATTATTTAATAATAGCATTAATATTAAATTTATAACTATATTTTTAATATTTTTTGGGAAAATATAATATAGATTACACCTCCCATCTTGGAGGAGGAACTTGTTGTTCCCTTTGTCCAAAGATGTAATATTAAACTCATAATAATAAATATATAATAATAATATTACAAAAATAACTAATTTAATAAATTATTATTATTATAAATTATTTATATTATTATTATTAATTGACAATAATAATAATAATAGTAGTAGTAGTTATGGTATATTATTTAATTCAATATATTATTAATTATTATATATTACTATTATTGTTAATTATTTAATAATATTATTAATCGATAATAGCAATAATATTAAATTTATAACTATATTTTTAATATTTTTTTGGGAAAATATGATATAGATTACACCTCCCATCTTGGAGGAGGAACTTGTTGTTCCCTTTGTCCCTTGTCATCCTCCCTTTTCATTGTGTAATAAGGTTGACTCTAGTGCCATTGTTGAAGTTGAGAACTCTGAAATAAAATTGATGTTCCATTATAAGTATATTTTTAATATTTTTTGGGAAAATATAATATAGATTACACCTCCCATCTTGGAGGAGGAACTTGTTGTTCCCTTTGTCCCTTGTCATCCTCCCTTTTCATTGTGTAATAAGGTTGACTCTGGTGTCATTGTTGAAGTTGAGAACTCTGAAATAAAATTGATGTTCCATTCACCCCATCCTAATTTTATGTACTTGGTGGATGCTCTATCCACAAGAAACCTTAGGTGAATATTGGTCCCTTACTCCCCCAGGTCAAATTAATGTAGATAACCAAAATATTGGTGCTATATCTGTTTAATTAAAATATATGATTAATATTTCTTAAGCCACAAATCAAGTTTTGATTTTTGGCTTAAGAAATATAGACATTAATACAGACATAAGAAAAATACTTATTAAGATTAATAGTAAATTTGTGAGTTCTTTTTAACTATTGTAATAATGTTCTTGTGGGTCATATCGTTTTATACATTATGTATGTGTGCATGTTACTATATTTGTAGATGGAAAATTGCTTTTCTATATTGCTTATTCTATTCACCATTAATTGAAAGTTGTTTTGTTGATATCACGTCTATTTTCTTTTATGTTAGGTGATTTCCTTGTTTTATCATGGATCCAACTATTTGGAGTTGTATTCCATTTGAAATTCTTGAAATTGTCTTCCTTTGGCTCCCTTTATCGGTTGTGATAAAGTTTAGCACTGTTTGTCAACAATGGAAGACTGTTTTGCAAAATCCTTCTTTCTTATTGCGTTGCAAGCATATCTGTACAAATGAATTTGGATTTATGGTTCCTTTCGTCAATGATGAAGACAATTATTTTGCTGCTGAATACCTTAATCAAAATGGGCGCATATCTCGTTTTTATTTGCGATTCATAGATTCAAGATACAAGGTGGAGTCTACTATTGGACCAATGGTGGTTTTATCCTTACCAACAGAATTCTCCCATTCACGAAACTATTTTTTGATGAATCCATTTACAAAGGCCTTAAAAAACATTGGGCGAATACGAATTGGAGACTGGGGCTTCTTTTCGTTATTGGATAATGTCAACAGTAACAAATATGACTGGGTTGTTCTAAAACATATCTATGATAGAATTCAGTCTAAATTTTATGTTTACAGTAGTCTTTATAGGGTTTGGCGAAGGGCTGATCTTCCATTTGGTGGCACCTCACCCCCTCAAAATGGAGTGTTTTATAGAAGTAAATTTTTTTGGCTTTACCTCGACACAGAGTATGAAGATTATCCTCGATATGGGTATACAATCTACTGGTTTGATGTGATAAAAAATGACTGGGGATTTTCATTTGTTCCAATCACTGACATTCGGTGTATGTCATTGGCAGTATGCAAGAATGAGTTGATATGTCTTGTCAATGATGGCTCCACTTCTGTGTGGTCAATTGAAGAAATAGATAATTTTCAATTTGGTCACCCGTGTAGTGAACGAAGAACTGATTACTTTGAGGATGATTGGGGCTTTAGATGGAAGTTGTTGGAAGAAATGTCTATAGATATAAATATGAAATGTCCTGGTTATCTTCCTTTTCGAACAGTCCAAGGTGTGGTTCTTATGTGCAAATGCAGTGAAGTTCCTTTCCTATTATATGACATGATGGCTGGCCTTTGCTTCCCAATAGATATTGATAATTCAACTAATCAACAAATGAATGGGTTTTGGTCTCCAACGTTGCAGGATTGCAACGATTTGATCGATTCTAGAAATGTTTTTGCAATTTCTCCACGTATGGATTCTATAGATGAGATTCCACCATTAGATGTGGACATGGAGTCTTAGGCTATTAGCCATTTTGTATTCTCTCTGTCATCGTGGAAAATATTTCCTTTTTTTTTTTACTTTGCATACTTTTGGGCATGTATGCTAAGAATATGGATATTTATATGGCTCCATTCTGAGGGGGTGTCTTCTATATGTGTATGTAGCGGATGCTGGATATTGAATTCCATTGCAATTTGCTCGAAATTATTTATTTTTTTGGTCCCGTTTAGTCCTATTAATTGCATTTGAATGTGTTTGCATGTTATCCATTTCTCTTTGTTTCTATAATTGTAATTACTGTGACTTATTCTATACATGGTGTTTCCATCAGTTTTTTCTCATTGATTCTTAAACAATGTTATATATTTAGGTTTTTTTGATGGTATATAGTTCCAAATATTTAGATATATTTCAAATTCATATAATTCTTTAGAATTTTGTTCCATTTATATGGGTTTCCCATTACAGTTATAATATGATACATGAAATTTAATCCTTTTTTGTTTTGGCCATTTCAAAAAATCCATTTTTCTTCTTAGCCATTTGGTTGGAAAAATAACGTAAACGATTTTAATTTGTTTTGTGGGTGGAAAAAAAATGTGTTCCTTTTTCATCATTTTCTGTTAATTTATATTGGCTATATTATATCTGTTGCATATTTATTGTTCTATAACAAATATTTTATTATTCGTTGTAGACATGTCATCTGAAGGTATAGGAAAAAGGAATAAGTCACCGACATCGCGTGACAAGTCTAATGAAAGTCGTCGTTTACGGTATCAAAAAAATAAGGGCACAATAAATGAGCATAGGAGAGCTAAATATCATAGAAGAACGACTGAAACAACTCTTGAAAATGATTTTATGGTTCCTCGTAGGTATCGTACTATGGATGATATCATGGAAAGAACATTTTCGCTTGGTAGTTCGTTGCCAGAATATGCTCATCGTCAACATAATTTTGTTTTTCAACGCTATCCTAAAAATTATCATAATATTGAGGAAACATCTCGCAATAGGGAGGAACATCATATTCATAACTTGGATGCAAATGTTCACCCTAACCCTTCTGTCTCTGCAATTGCATCTTGTGAGAAAGGCCAAAGGTTGCAAAATATCCATGGTGGAGGCAATGATGACATTGTATGTGATGACTTGGATGATAGTTTGATTGGCCATTTGTTTGATAATTTGGATCCAGCTGGTCGAAACATCGTATCTTCCAATCTCCCTTCTCAAAATAATGTTGTCCCACGAACAGAAACAGTAATCCCTGAGAGCAATTCGCGTGGAATAATGGAGGTAATCCAATGATATATTTACAGTTGATGCAATAGTGGTTGTTTTATTACATTCCTCTATTTACATTTCTTTAGTGATAAGGTATTTTATTCTCTTGGAGTAGGATACACCTCATTTTAATAGAGGTCTAGAAATTTTCTCTCCGCGTCTTCCATCTCCTAATCTGAGATTTGAATATGAAGCAGGTCATAACCTTCCACTGCATTCTCCTCGACAATCAAATTGACAAACTGATGTTAATGTTCAATGTGTTTGATTTGATTTTTCTTTATTTGAATTTTTGGTGCATATTTTGTTTTTCTTCAAACAGGACACAACTCATTTCAATAGAGGCATACAAATTAACTTTGTAGATGTTCCGTCTACTGATGTTATAAGTGAAGAGGAACCATCGCATAACATTCATCCAGATCGCCAACAAAATGTAAATGTTGAATGCATTTGATATTTTCCTCCTTTTTTCATTTATTGTTAATTGTAAAATTAGAAATCTATCTTTTCTCGGCATTTAGTTTTATAAAATATTTTAATTTGTTTGAATAGGAAAAAACTAATTTGAATAGAGGTGTCGAAACTAACTCGCCAAATGTTCAATCTACTGATGTTAGAAGTGAAGAGAAACCATCTCGTACACTTCATCCACATCGCCAAACAAATGTAAATATTGAATGAATTTTTTTTCTTTTCATTTTTTCAATTCTAATTATTTGGACATTCAATTTAAAAAAAAATTATGCTAAAGAAACCTTTGCATATTCTCAGGTTCCAGAAATGCAGACCATAAATTTGGAAAGCCCATGTCATAGATCTGTTCCACATGTTTCAAATTTGGGGAGGGAGTCTCGTGGTGTTGAAAATCAAATAAATTTTAGAAGAAATTGTACTCTTCCAAATCATTCTCCACATGGTCCAACCAATACAAATCATATTTATTTTGATGAAAATATGATTGCAGTGCATAAAAGATTTCGAGAAAAGCTAGATAGCTTGTCAGTTGTCCAAATGTGCCACATCTGCAAAGAATCATATCCTGGAATCCACGTTTTGAGAGATCCTGAAGGACTTGTTTGCAGATGATGTAAGAATCAAGGAGGTTCACATCATTTTTGTGGCTATAATAACATGGATCTTGGCGAGCAACCTCATATTTTAAGAGTTCTTACTCAAGTTGAAGAAATGTTAATAGCACATGTAAATCCTATTTTGCAAGTGACACATGCTTGAGGTGGGCAATATAAGTATAGTGGACACACAATTAGCTTTCCCCAAGATATTTCTACAGTTTCACAAAGTCTTCCACGCCATGTTGAAGATCTTGACTTTCTAATTGTGAGGAGACATGCTACTCAGTATAAATATTATGAATGTTATGTAAAAAGATCCCGTGTTATGGATGCATTGCGTTTCAAAATTGAATGTGATCAATATTATGGAGATGTTGTAATTGACTATGATTCAGTGAATGCTCTGCCCGAAATATCAACAAATGTCTCCTCCAGGCTTAAATTTGTTGATTGTGACATTGCAGAATCTGAGTTCAGTGAAGCTAATAATGAAGGGTTTCCTCTTAACCATTTTCCCTCTCATCCTTCGTCTTTTATTGCTTGCCTACCCAATGAACGGAGAGAGGTGGAAGAAATTAGAGCATTTCTTGATAATGTTGATTCTTCAGATGTTGATGAAATGGATTGGACCAGTATTGGAACGTCTCCAGTGAATGAATATAATACTGAGGGGTTATTAGATATGGAATTCCCCACATTGTTCCCCACTGGTGCTGATGATTGGTTGCAACCACACATTTGTACTGTTGAACTTCATGAGTATGCATTGCATCTTCTTAGATACTATGATCAGAGGTTTGGAAGCCATCCTCGCTTCCGATATTACCTGTTGAACATGATAGTGAGGCATCGTAGCCAAGAAACTGCTTCAGTTTTTGTGAAGAAAAATTTACATGATAACTCACTGACAACAATTGATGACTTGCGTCAAAAACTTTCTGATTTACCAGATAATAAGTTGGCTGAGCATCTTATGCGGTTTGGGTCTTCTCTAAGAGGTACAATGGGCATACTAGAATAAATGTCGGGCTGAATTGAATGACATGATTACTTAGTTGGGATGTCCATCTTTGTTTTTTACTTTGAGTGCAGCTGACACAAAGTGGCCAGAGCTGCATAGCCTCATACCTATACCGTCACATTCTCGTTCCTTAAATGAGCATCGTATGAAAGTTGAAAATGATATCCAGTACCTTCATATTGTTGCCACATTTATGCACCATAGATTCAATATATTTCGAGAGGAAGTTATCCAAAAATATCTTAAAGCTAAAGACTTCTGGTACAGGTCCGTTTTCTTGAATTTGTTTTCTATTCATTGTCAATTTCTTATTGATTTTCCATTCATATTTATCGTAGTAACTCTATGTTCATTTTTTCCAGATATGAGTGGAAACATAGAGGTTCAACACATATCCATGGTTTCTTATGGTTGCAAGAAGCTCTTGACATGGAAAGACTTGATTGGTCAAATGATTGTGATTTTCAACATGCAAAGAGATTCTTTGACAATTATGTGACTGCATGGAATCCACGTGAAATACATCGTCGCAATATAATGGTTCCAAGAAGTCTCAATGATGACCCTTGCCTACTGAATATTGATAAGATTTTCTCTTGCAATCCTCATAATGATTATGAATAATTGTTGAACCGTGTCCAAAGGCACACAAAGTGTAGTGTAGATTCTTGTTTGCGCAAAAAGGGCACTATTCTCGCTTGTCGGTACAATGCCCCATGGGATCTTTCTGAGGAATCAAGATTGTTCATAGATGATCAAGGAAGAAAAAAAATATGACTCGACAAGAAATGATTGTAGGCTCAATGTACATAACATTGACCTTCTAACAATGTGGCGTGCAAATGTTGATTCCCAACCAGTGCTTTCTCGGCATGCTGTCCTGAAATATATTGCTAAGTATGCATCAAAAGCAGAGAGAAGGTCTGAAAGATATCATGATATGTTAACTAGAATTTCAAATTCTATTGCCTCTGAGGATCATGCTTTATGTGCTTACAGGAGGTTTCTTGCTGAAACAGTCATTGAACGTGACATTGGAGCACAAGAAACATGTCATATGTTGCTTAAGCTACCTCTTGTTGTGTGTAGTCAACAATTTGTTTCGTTAAATGTTGGAAGAAAGGTGTTCAGGAAAATTTCAAGGGATGGCCTGCACTATTCATCTGAAAATACATTTGTTCAGCATTATCAGAAGAGGCCTTCTTTCCTTGAACATCTATCTTTGATAAAAACAACAAGATCTTGGACGTTTGATAACAAGCGTAAAAAAGATCCATGGAAGCATAGAGATGCTCATGCGATTGTTCGGGTCTGGCCACGGTTTTATTCTATTCCTGGTGAGGATTCAGAGGAATTTGAAACCTTTTTTTGGACAGAATTTCTCTTGTACAAGCCATTTCGTGACATTTCTGCAGAGATTGGGCTTTCAGCTGAAATTATTGTTGAAAACTGGAGGAATTTCCGATATCGAGCTTGGCATGTTGATCGAAATCCATCAATTGATGAAAATATTGAAGATGGAGAAGATGGTGAATTTGCTAACCAGGAAATGAATCTTGAAGATTATTTTCAAGAGTGGCAACTTTTCTCTCGCTTGGTTCCACCAAATAGTGTCAATGTTTCTGATCTTCACACCCTTGGTCGAAGGGATTTTGATATATCCTTTGACTAGTAAGGTACAACTATTTATGATGATGTGGCCGAAGAAGCTATTAATTTTATAAGGAATGCAATATCAAGGGGTGATATTGGTGACCTTTCAAATAGAACATTTGCCTCTCCAGATTCATTGGCAGAAAAACAACGACTTGCTTTTGAAATCGTTTTAAGGCATTTTGCTGAATATGAGATTCGTGAAGCTCTTCTTATGATTATTCAGGGCACTGCAAGCACTGGCAAGTATTTCCTTATCCATTGTATTTCTGAGACTCTTTCTAATATGTCAAGTAATGGAAAAATTCCTTTGCTTCTTCTTTCCCCAACAGGAATAGCTGCTTTCAATATACATGCAAAAACAATACACTCTGCTTTGAAAATCTCGATTAGAGATATGAAACCACTACAGGGTCAATCATTGGCACTATTCCAAGAGGAAATGAGGCACATTCGATATATATTGATTGATGAAATGATATTTTTAGGGTCAAGGTTGTTCATGCAAATAGATGCTCGATTACGAGAAGCATTTCCAGATATAAAAAATTGTCCTTTTGGTGGTAGATCCATGATCCTTGTGGGTGACCTTGGCCAGCTACCTCCTGTGAGAGATACGCCTTTGTATGTAGGTAATACAGCAGGGAAATTATTATGGAAAAAAATCGACATTGTTGTCACTCTGGACACAATATTTCGCCAACAAGGGAGTAATGAGAAACAATCTTGTTTTCGTCGAGTCCTCAATAACATAAGAAACGAAGAACCTATTCTTGATGATTGGGAGTTTCTTATGTCACGGGCTGATATCAGGTTGCATCCTAGAGAAAAGGATTTATTTAATGCAGCAGTTCACATGTTTCCAACAAATAATTTGGTCTCCTTCCATAACAAACATATGTTGAAATCATTAAATTCTCCAATTGCACGATGTATTTTTGTGAATTCAAGGCGTTCAGAAATTAGTGGTGCCGATGATGATCAACTGGACCGTGAAGTTTTGTTGTGCTGTGACCAGTGTGTTATGTTGACATGTAATTTGTGGGTTGAAGCTGGTTTGGTGAATGGTGCACTTGGGTATGTGAAGGAAATATTTTATATGCCTAACTCTAAGCCACCTGAGCTTCCAATGTTAACAACTGTTATTTTTGATAAGTATGTTGGTATTCCGTTTGATGCAAGAAATCCAAACATTGTACCTATCACAACAGTGATAAGAGGAAATCGAAAACAAATTCCTTTAAAGATGGCATGGGCTCTTAAAATTCACAAGTCACAAGGTTTGACTTTAGAGGGAGCATCAATTGATATCAGGAATAGAGAACAACAAGGTCTAACCTTCACAGCCATATCAAGAGTGAAATCAATAGATGGTTTACGCATTGCACCGCCTTTCTCTTATCAGCGTTATGCCAAGATGAATAATAATGCGTATGTTACAATTAGGAAGAAAGAAGAGGAGAGATTAAAGTCCATATCTCTATGATATGCAACTATTAATATAATAATAATTCTTTTGATATATTAATGAGATGTCTACATTTATCAAATTCATAGTAGTATTTTGGAATGTTGTTTACATCGTTTTTGTTATTGCTTAATTTTCTTGTTTTTATAATGTCATTTTTTGTTATTTTTCTTACAATGAACCATTCACAGGTAAAAAAACCAGTTATATGAGCCAGCCGTTAAAAATCAAGATGGAATTCCATATCAATGTCATATGTAGCTAATAGTATTCTGACATATTTATAGAATGTTTTATAATTGTTTTTATTGTCGTCTCTTTTTTCATTTAGTATAAGAATTATTTTGATGTATTAATTAAATGAATACATTCATGAGATGCAATATAGTAATATATGAGAAATTTCATACATTGTTTTTCATGTTTTTCAATTTACCTCCTTTTTTTAGTCGCTATTATTCTTTTGTTTATAGTAAATCATTCAGACATATACAGCCAGTTATATTAGCTAATCATTAAATTCAAGATTGAAGTCCATATCCCCATTACATGAAACTAAAAATATTTATCAATGTGGTTTGCTAAACGTGTTGTGGTTTGGTTCAATGACAAGATATTTATATTTGTTAATAATATTAGACTAAAATTAATATATACATTGACATTAATTTAAATACTAATATTGAATTACTAACATTATTAATATTTCATTTTGATATTAGGGTAGTTATAAAGTCCAAGAATTTTGATTGTGTTTGGGTGATGGAATTCAATATCAGAGGGGTAAGACTGAGTAGTTCAGGCCATTGGGCTAATGGAGTCAAAGAAAGATGGTTTAACTGGATTAAGTTTCTTAACAAGAGATGGTTTCACAAGGCAAGGTAATCAAATAGGGAACAATTAAAGATCTAAAATGGATGGAATGGACTCGAAATGGGTGAAGGGCAATTAAGAATCCTTCAACATATTCGAAAGAGGGAACTTGAATGATTATTAATAAAGAGCAATTAAGAATTCTTTATCAAATAATCAAAATGAATAAACTAGAAAACAAGAGCAATTAAGAATTCACTGTTTATACTATCTCAGAAGAAAACATTAAGAATAACAATGATTGAAAATAGATTGCACTTAAGCACTTTCTGAATTATTCCTTTTCGTTTATCATTAAGATATGAAACACAAATGGTATAATAAACAAGCATAAAACTCTAAAAAATAAGAGATAGATGACTTATTGATCCTTTGTCTGACTCAAGAATCCTGTGAAAAGTCCTTTGCATCAATTCCTTATCCAGCTAGCCATGTGAAATTTGTCCAATAGCACTTTATTCTAAGATAATCAATGTTACAACAAAGTCTAAGAATCCACCCCCCCAATACTCTAATTGAGGGAGTATTTATACAAAAAATTATAAAAAATATCTCCTAACAAAATGAGATATAATTTAGGGTGACTCATGAATATGTTACAAGAAAATAGAGACAAATGGTCTCGTAGATAAGAGAAAAGATAATCGATGTTGTGATGTTCGCTTTTTTTTATGAATGTGCTAGAGGCAGGCCCTATGATTAGGCTTGTTGCTGTCATCTTTAGTAACTCTGTGCTGGCTGCTCTGTTTTACTGATACTCTTTACCTGTACTGATACACTTTGACCTATTTGATCTCTGTTTATCCTTTTTATCATGACTTACTGTAGTAAATAATCAAAATTCATGCAAGGATAATTTTTACAAAATGTCTAACATCTCTTCCCACCATTCTTCTTCTGGTATTCTGATTCTTTGAAGCTTCCTCAGAGTCTCATCAGTCTCTGTATATCTGAAGAAAGTAGGCTGAATTGGGAATAAGTGTTTTACCTCATGTTTGAGATAAAACAATTTTTCCAGATTGTCATGAAGAATTTTGCCTGTAGGCAATGCTTTTGCTACTGATGAACTGGTCGATGAACTGGCCTGGTTGTCAACATACTTATTCAATTTCTCAACATAGCTTTCAAGGCTCATTAGTTTATCATCTGAAACTAAAGGGCTTGGCAATCCTTTACTCTGTAAAATATCCAATCTCTTTGTAAAAGCATTGATTTCTTCCTGCATATCATAGCATCTTCTTTCTAGGTTCTGCATCTGAGTTCTTTTAGTAAAAACCCTTTTTACCTCCAAAATTGTTCCTGTTCTGTCTTGGATGCCTAGCTCTTCAAGTTGATATCTGTTCTTGGTATTTAAAAATTGTATAAGGTTATTGGGTTCTTCAGGCATATTTCCTAATTCTTCTCTTGTCTTTTGAACTTCTTCCAGAGCCAATTTAACTAAATCATTTTTCTCATACATTATTTGGATTGATGGCCAAACATCATTTATTGACTGAGTGATATTGGCCCAAAGAATTTCTTTGATTTATTTTAAAGGTTTCTCCAATGTGAGATCCTTTTCCAATGCTTTGACCAATTTTTCTAATCTGTTGATCTCTCTTGTTTTTTCTGCAACACTCATCTTTGAGAGATCATATTTTTTTTCTAAGGTGGTAAATTGTACCTTTGTTTTTTGGAGCTTTGTCACTTGGAGTTTCAATTCCTCCATTGATTTTATTAATTCTTCAGTGCTTAAATTGGAAGTGTTGCCGTGTGATAGTCCTGCTGACTGAATTATTGTTGTTGTACCTGTAATTACTTCTGCTGTAGATGCTGGAATGTTTGGCTGCTTCTCCTTTAATGCCTTTTCAAGTTATTTTTCAGTCTCATTTAGTTGTTCATTAAGTTTCAAAAGCAAATGCATTAATTCTTCTTCAGACTTTTGCTTTATTACCTCAGTAGTCTGTGGATGCCTTGAAGATGGCAACTTCAGCTATTTCCTTAAGGCTGCAATATCCTCATCTTTCTTTTTAATCAAGGCTTCTATAGCCTTAACATCTTTGGGATTATGACCCAATCCAATAATGATTTCTTCCAAAGTCTTTATTCTGTTGTCCTTAGCCTGGGAAGAGGCTTTTTCAAGATGCAATTGAGCAGTAGTATTATCCAAAGAATTCTGTAATCTTTGGGTCATCATTGACTTATCAGTCAAAGTTGAGTAAATAATCTCTCCAGTTTGTTTGTGCAGCTCAATCTGATCCAAAGGATGAATATCATTTTCCAAGACTTCAAAATTGGTTCTGACATATTCTGCAGCTGTTTGAGGCTGCTGTACTTTGGGCTTGAAATGACTCATCACCATTTTACCCTGCTGAATGTCATAGGCTGGCATCAATCTCTGTTGATTTTTGGGAGCCATCTTTAAATATTGATTATATACTTGAAGTCTTAATGGATCATTTCTGGCCTTTATATTTATAAATGTCTTCTTAATATCCCAGGCATCCTTCACTGGTGGTTTGAAGGAAGATACTTCTGCACTTTGTTGTCTTTGTAGTTCTTTTTTATGTGAGTCAGTGGATGTCCCACTGATTGTGAATGTTTGATGACTATCTAACTCTTCTCTCCTCTGACTATTAGTGGTTTCTTGAACAAATTCTACTTCTAAGAGTGTATTTAATCTTTGTCTTTTGATACCAGGTTGTTCTGAAGATCCACTGATAGGGGTAGTTGTTTCTGCATCTCTCTTTTTACCTTTTTCTTCATCGAGAGGAGTTTGCAAAATTGAAATTTCTGCCACATTGATCTGAGTAGGAGAAATTTGTATTTGGGCCTGTTCCTTGGAAGTTTCAGGCTGCTCTGACATTGTGAATTTCTCTGTGACTTGTGTATCAGTCTCCTTTTCCTTCCCTTTGGATGCTACTGTGGCTAGTGCAATAATTTCTTGCAAATTTTGATGAGAGGTTCCAGCAGAGGAAGGACCAATTCCTGGTCTTTGTACTTTCCCAAAAGAATCCAGGTCAAGTATTTTCTCAAGATCCTTCACAACATTTTCAACACTGACCTATTCACTATCTTGTTCTACTAAGGTTCCTTCCATCCATTCATCCATATTTGCAAATTGTTCAATCTCTAGACTTCTGTGGTGAAGGTATGGTGACAATTTGTTTTTCATTCTCATATCACATATAAAGTTGTTTGGGTCATAAGGTACCCACCAGAAACTTTTTTGCAATTTGAGATAGTCTTCTAGAATTCTTTCAGCTTCTTTTCCTGCATCTCTAGAATTACAGACAAAAGGACCTAATTGACTCTTAATTCTAAGCTGATCCTTTTTCTTTGCATTACAAAAATGGACTATGTCTGAATTTATCATTTTTCTGAAATATTCTAAGGCAAAAAGCCTCATTGGAACATATTTTGGTAGCTTGAAAGGACACAACTCACACCCATATATTCTAATTTCTGTATGTTTCATGTATAGGTATCAATCACCTATTCTGTATTGCTTTGAGAGTTGGAGAATTTTCTTCATATCATTATTGACCCTAGGAGGGGAAACTCCTGTTAATAAGGTAGTTGCAAGGTGTACAAATAGATCAATGAACTCATTGTAAGAATAAGGAGACTCAGAGTAATTATGGATTGCAGACCAAAAAATTACAGACCTTGGATTTCCTTTAGCATCAAGTTTCATGACATGGAAGGGGAAACTCTCTGATTGATAATAGAGCATGAGATGGTATATAAAAGTGGAATATTTCAAAACTTTTTCATTTTCCAATCTCATGAACTAGTCATGAATTTTATCAGCAATAAAGGAATAAAAATAATATTTGATAGCAGGGGGCTATTCAGGAGTAAAAATTGACAACAACACTAAGGTTAACTTATCAACGTATTCACTAGTGTTGAAACCCATTACAGAAGATATCATATTCAATATGAGTCTGCCCATATCTGTAAAAAAGGTATATCCATAAGGAGGTGGGCCTTTGGGTTGATGTTCTGGTAGCATGAAAGTCTGACAGAGGCGATTCAACTCTTCTTGGGATAAATTTGTGGATTTTTCAAGTAAATCTCCCATGGAAATGGGAGCCAGGGCTTGACCGGGATGGAACTGTAACATTTCATTTATGGATTGAGCAGTTATCGGGAAAAGAACAGTTTGACTCGGGGACATGACTGCTCGTTGATTGGGATCTTAATTGGCATGGCAGTGATAAATTATTTCGGGAAAAATATGGACTGAAGGTAATAAATAAATTGGAATATTGGATTCCCACAGTCCCAAAAAATCAGAGCCATTCAGGAAATTATCTCTGCATTGGCAAAAGGTTCTAAGAGGATTTTCACTAATAATGAGGTCTTTTATTTGGAAATCCCTATCTGCTAGAGGCAGATAGTCTAAATATTTATGGGGGGCATTCAGAGGCGCAACATTCAAAGCCACAGGGGTTTCCATTTCTGGTTCTTGTGGATTCAGAAAGGAATTTGGGTTTTTGATGGAAAAATGGGCACAATTACAGGTCTGGGAACTTAGGAGTGAAATAAAGACCAAATTGTACTGTGTTTTAGTCTTTTCCTGTGGAATTAAATAAAAAACCAAGACTTGCAGGGTTCGACGGGAACTGGGTAAATACCTATTTCCTGGAAGTGAATAGTGATGAAAATAGGTGTAGGTAACTGCTGATGGGTTCTGGATTGTTCGTTTGCAATTCTCTCAGCAAGGTGGCGGTTGACAATCTTCGAAAAATGGCTTTGCAGTTTTTTTCATGGGAACACTAGTCGCTGCACGAGTTAATGAAAATGATGCACGTTTATTTGTTTTATTCGCAGAGTCAAAAGTTGGCGGGGTTTTATTTTTCAGGCAGATGACGTATGCAGGAAAGGCTATTTTTTTTAATGCGAAGGGTGGTAAGCGGTATACATCGCACCGCTTCTGGGGACACGCTATTTTCAAGTGAAAGCCAGTGATTCCATACCCTTCGCGACGCGTGGCGAGACACTGTTTGGAAAACCGCTTAGCGATCGCGCGTTATTGTTCGGACGTGGGGGCGATGCGATATGGACGACAACCATTGGATGTGAAGGGGTTGATCGGATGGCTGTCGGGGAGGTGAGATGATATGGAAATAGCAAGAGTGGGCCCAATACAATTAAACACGATTTAATCATATCGGGGGCAATTCGATTGGTGGGGTAAGTTATTAATTAACCATGAGGATTAATTAATCCTTTTTTAATGCGGCGGGGAATCAAGGTTCTTAATTAGTTGCGGTTTTAACTAATTAATCACAATTAACACAATATTAAGGTTATTTTTCAACCAAAGGGGTGGGATATGTAATAATTGGGAGTTTTATATAGTTAAAATAATACGAGAACGGGTTGAATTATATAGTGAATTAAATAATAAAGTTAAAAGTTAATATGAAAATGAATGAAAAAGCGCTAAGTATAAAAACATTAGAAGTATGTATTTAACTTATGCTTGAATGAAAGGGTTTTTATGAGATATTGTGCAATTTCCCTAAGTAAAATAGGATTTTACTTAGGAAAATATTTTTTAGAAGTGAATGAATGACTTATGAATGGTTTTAAGTACTTAGGCTTTTCAATTATTGGGCCGAGGGTCCGGTCCCTCCAAAAGTCAAGGAAATGCCTTGAGCCCCTCTAATTTTCAAATGCCTTAGTACTTAGGGGAAATTAGTAAAATTTTAGGGAAAAATGAGAAGGGAAGTTAATTATTTGACTTTGTTTTGCTTGAAATTCTTCCAGTGTAATATCTGCCTTGCCCTTGTGATGAAAGTAAAGATTAACACATTTAGAGTCATTATCCATCACATGTAATTCTGCAACAACATCTACCTACCCTACCTACTTTCACCTACCATTTTTTATTCTTTATTAGGGTGCACTTAGACTAGCAAACCCTTATCACACTTTCTTTTCTTCTACATGTAGAAATCTATCTAAGTCTAACCTTATTACATCCAAGGGCTCAGATTAAACTGTTGAGCTCCTTTTATTTGCTCTACCTATCTACTTATCTGCCAAGATTAAACAGTTTGGTCAGATTTTATTCTCTATCTCTAAAACATAAAACTCAAATATGAACAAGCCAAGCTTAAACTGTTTGACTGTTCATCAATTGTGGCATAAAATACAAGTTTCACACAATTTGTTTATTTACATAAGAGAAAAAAGTAGTGGCATTTAGAATTGCACACTTTCCTTGGCCTTTCTTTTGGTGGGGTTCATTCTTCTTTTACTTTTTTGGCCATTTTTATTTTTTTCACCCTTTGGTTTTTCTTTTAGGGTATACCCTCTTTACATTTTTTAAAAATTTTTGATTTTTTTTTTGAAAATATGGAAAACCTTTGCAGCAAGGGAAGGTATGAACATATTACATAGCCCATCAATTCAATCATAGTATATGACACCTATTGGTATAGGAGCATAACAGGTTCACCAATTCCTTTAGTTCATAATGTTAAACCCTTGGGTTTGTTAGTTCTTTTGGTTTATAATATGAATAATCGATCAATGTCATCCCTGATCAAACGTCAAATTCTCACAAATATTGTCTCAATATGAAAATCACCCATGGCCAACCATGGTCATAGTTGGTCCAACATCGCATTGTGACAACAATTGTCTCAATGTTTAAATCAAGCATGGTAAACCATGTTTATTCCCCTCCGTTTATAATATTAATAATCATGTGGCTTTACTAAATTTTTTTGTTTTTATAGGTATCCCTTGGCTTTCTTGATCTCTTATGTTTTTAAAATTTTTCCCTTGGGTTCCCCAATTCCTTTGGTTTATAATATTAAACCCTTGGGTTTATTAGTTCTTTTGGTTTATAATATTAAACCCTTGGGTTTATTAGTTCTTTTGGTTTATAATATTGATAATCCCCTCTGTTTATTAATTAGTTGCTTTTAAAATATTGGTTCTTATGGTTTTATATTTTCTTAGGATTTTGAATTTAAAATATTTATTCTTAGGGTTTGTTACGCTATTCTATTTTTAATATTGATCCCTTGGCCTTATTGATAACTTATGTTTTTAATAATTTTCCCTTGGATTTACCAATTCCTTTGGTTTATAATATGAATAATCGATCAATTTCATCCATGATAAAATGTCACATTCTGACAAATATTGTCTCAGTATGAAAATGACCCATGGCCAGCCATGGTCATAGTTGGTCCAATGTCGGATTGTGACAATATTTGTCCCAACGTTTAAATCAATTCCCTTGGGTTCACTAATTCCTTTGGTTTATAATATTAAACCCTTGGTTTTATTAGTTCTTTTGGTTTATAATATGAATAATCGATCAATGTCATCCATCATAAAATGTCACATTCTGACAAATCTTGTCTCAATATGAAAATCACCCATGGCCAACCATCGTCATAGTTGGTCCAACGTCGCATTGTGAAAAACATTGTCTCAATGTTTAAATCAATTCCCTTGGGTTCACAAATTCCTTTGGTTTATAATATTAAACCCTTGGGTTTATTAGTTCTTTTGGTTTATAATATGAATAATCGATCAATGTCATCCATCATCAAATTGTCTCAATATGAAATCAGCCATGGCCAACCATGGTCATACTTGGTCCAACGTCGCATTGTGACAACAATTGTCTCAATGTTTAAATGAATTCCCTTGGGTTCACCAATTCCTTTGGTTTATAATTTGTTGGGTAATGGTTTTCCCTTGGGTTCACCAATTTCTTTGGTTTATAATATTAAACCCTTGGGTTTATTAGTTCTTTTGGTTTATAATATGAATAATCGATCAATGTCATCCATGATCAAATGTCACATTCTGACAAATATTGTCTCAATATGAAAATCACTCATGGCCAACCATGGTCATAGTTGGTTCAACGTTGCATTGTGACAACAATTGTCTCAATGTTTAAATCAATTCCCTTGGGTTCAACAATTCCTTTGGTTTATAATTGTTTGGGTAATGGCTTTCCCTTGGGTTCGCCAATTCCTTCGGTTTATAATATTAAACCCTTGTGTATATTAGTTCTTTTGGTTTATATTGTGAATAATCCATCAATTCCATCCATGATCAAATTTCACATTCTGACAAATATTGTCTCAATATGAAAATCACCCATGGCCAACCATAGTCATAGTTTGTCCAACGTCGCATTATGACAACAATGCGTCTCAATGTTTAAATAAATTCCCTTGGGTTCACCAATTCCTTTCGTTTATAATTTGTTGGGTAATGGTTTTCCCTTGCCATTCACCAATTCATTTGGTTTATAATATTAAACCCTTGGGTTTATTAGTTCTTTTGGTTTATAATATGAATAATCCATCAATTCCATCCATGATCAAATTTCACATTCTGACAAATATTGTCTCAATATGAATATCACCCATGGCCAACCATGGTCATAGTTGGTCGAACGTCGCATTGTGACAACAATTGTCTCAATGTTTAAATCAATTCCCTTGGGTTCACCAATTCCTTTTGTTTATAATATTAAACCCTTGGGTTTATTAGTTATTTTGGTTTATAATATGAATAATCGATCAATGTCATCCATGATCAAATGTCACATTCTGACAAATATTGTCTCAACATGAAAATCACCCATGGCCAACCATGGTAATAGTTGGTCCAATGTATCATTGTGACAACAATTGTCTCAATGTTTAAATCAATTCCCTTGGGTTCACGAATTCCTTTGGTTTATAATTTGTTGGGTAAGGGCTTTCCCTTGGGTTAACCAATTCCTTTGGTTTATAATATTAAACCCTTGGGTTTATTAGTTATTTTGGTTTATAATATGAATAATCGATCAATGTCATCCATGATCAAATGTCACATTCTGACAAATATTGTCTCAATATGAAAGCCACCCATGGCCAATCATGGTCATAGTTGGTCCAACGTCGCATTGTGACAACAATTATCTCAATGTTTAAATCAATTCCCTTGGGTTCACCAATTCCTTTGGTTTATAATATTAAACCCTTGGGTTTATTAGTTCTTTAGCTTTATAATATGAATAATCGATCAATGTCATCCATGATCAACTGTCACATTCTGACAAATATTGTCTCGATATGAAGATCACCCATGTTCAACCATGGTCATAGTTGGTCCAACATCACATTGTGACAACAACTGTCTCAATGTTTAAATCAATTCCCTTGGGTTCACCAATTCCTTTGGTTTATAATTTGTTGGGCAATGATTTTCCCTTGGGTTCACAAATTCCTTTGGTTTATAATATTAAACCCTTGGGTTTATTAGTTTTTTTGGTTTATAATATGAATAATCGATCAATGTCATCCATGATCAAATGTCACATTCTGACAAGCATTTTCTCTATATGAAAATCACCCATGGCCAACCATGGTCATAGTTGGTCCAACGTCCCATTGTGACAACAATTGTCTCAATGTTTAAATAAATTCCCTTAGGTTCACCAATTCCTTTGGTTTATAATTTGTTGGGTAATGATTTTCCCTTGGGTTCACCAATTCCTTTGGTTTATAATATGAATAATCGATCAATGTCATGCATGATCAAATGACACATTCTGACAAACATTGTCTCAATATGAAAATCACCCATGGCCAACCATGGTCATAGTTGGTCCAACGTCGCATTGTGACAACAATTGTCTCAATGTTTAAATCAATTCCCTTGGGTTCACCAATTCCTTTGGTTTATAATATTAAACCATTGGGTTTATTAGTTCTTTTGGTTTATAATATGAATAATCGATCAATGTCATCCATGATCAAATGTCACATTATGACAAATATTGTCTCAATATAAAAATCACCCATGGCCAACCCTGGTCATAGTTGGTCCAACGTCACATTGTGGCAACAATTGTCTTAATGTTTAAATCAATTCCCTTGGTTTCACCAATTCCTTTGGTTTATAGTATTAAACTGTTGGGTTTTATTAATCTCTATTGTTTTTAATATTTCCCTTAGCCTTATTAATCCCTTAGGTTTTTAATATTTATCCCTTGGGTTCACTGATTCCTTTGGTTTATAATATTAAACCCTTGGGTTTATTAGTTCTTTTGGTTTATAATGTTAATCACACATTCGGTTTATTACTCTCTTGAGTTTAAAATACTAATTCTTAGGGTTTGTTAATTTCTTAGATTTTTCAGTTTAAAATATTAATTCTTAGGGTTTATTAATCTCTATTGTTTATAATATTCATCCGTTAGGTTTATAATATTTATCCCTTGGGTTCGCTGATTCCTTTGCTTTATAATATTAAACCCTTGGGTCTATTAGTTCTTTTGGTTTATAATGTTAATAATCTCGTTGGTTTATTAATATCTTATGTTTAAAATATTGATTCTTATGGATTATTAATTTATTAGGTTTTTTAGTTTAAAATATCAATTCTTACGGTTTATTAATCTCTTGTGTTTTTAATATTGATCCCTTATGTTTATAATATTTATGCCTTGGGTTCACCAATTCCTTTGGTTTATAATATTTAAACCTTTGGTTTATGATGACATTGGGTTTGTATTATTAATTATCCCTTGGGTTTATTAATATCTTCACTTTAAAATATTAATTGTTAGGGTTTATTAATCTCTTAGGTTTTTTGTTTTTAAATATTGTTTCATATGCTTTATTACTCTCTTGAGTTTAATATATTAATTTTTAAAGTTTATTACTTTCTTATGTTTTTGGGTTTAATATTATTAATATATTAATATATATTATTAATAAATATTCTAATATTTATTAATAATATTATAATATTATTAATAATATAACCAACTATGATATAATATATATTATTAATATATTATTAGTTCTTTTGGTTTATTAATAATATAACCATCTATGATATTAATATATTAATAAATATTAAAATATTATTTATTATTAATAATATTATTATATTAATAAATATTATTAATATATATTATATATATATTTCAAGTTAATATATAGTATGTATATAGTTAATATTATTAATATATCAATCAATATTATTAATATATATAAGATATTTTTCTGATTTTAATCATAATTAATATATTGATAAATATTCTTATTAATATATAATATATATATTTCAAGTTAATATAATAAAATTATTATATATAATATTTATTTATTGATATATAAATTAATGTGATGGGTAGTGGATATAGGCCTATCGGCGTATATCAACCATATTAGTAAATATAATGTGGTTGTGATAGTCTAAGGTATTTAATGACACGTAATTTCTTGTTGGAAATCGTCAAGTTCAGAAGCCCCCCTCCGAGTGTGCTAAACAATATTCAAAATGTAGTAGCTTTCGGTGATGATTCTGGCGTGACTCTGCCAAAATCTGGATGGTTTTATCTTTGTTTCAGCCAAAAAGATGATCATTTTATCTTGCTTTAATGGGTTGACGGGTTTGGATTCAAGTGGAACCCTCATGGGATAATCAAAACTATATCGATCAGTAGCATGGACCCTACCTGAGTTGGCATTGTTCTGTAAGGTTTTCACGTCATAAAAAATTCGTTACGTTATTCATTAACTTTCCCAACAGACACTTTCACGCCTAAGTGTGTAGGCCAGGATCTCACCCCGACCCTTACAGTTCTCATTTAAAAAAAAGGTGTATTCAACCCAGATTTGGGCTTGCACGTTAAACCAATGCTACGCACTAGTTCTGGCCATTTGGAAGGCCCCTTTTCTTTATTATTATTCTTCTTCGCCAATAGCTTCTCTCCCCTATGGAAGAAATACTCCTAAGCACAATCAATATTCATCCAAGTAACAAGTTACTCTAACAACTTAGATAGGATTGAGTTATAGGGCTATCAACTCCTCCCGCCAATAATGCACCACGAAATTCCTTTTTCCAGGTTTCACAAAGTTCACCCCGAGATCTCCAACTATTTTAACTTTCATGAGCCCTACAAGTCATCATACTTATTGTTATAAATCAACCGAGTTACAAGGAGGCTCAACCAACTCCCCTTATATATATATATATATATATACACACACACACACACACACACACACACACATAGAACATATGAATTCTGTAATAACAATACATGCTATCCATTACAAGGAAGTAAAAATATAGAAAGTGGAAGTTAAACCAATTATCTTGTACATGTTAAAATACCATAGCTCTTCCATTACAAGGAAGTAACAACATAGAAAGTGGAATTGAAACCAATTATCTTGTATTATATGAGACACTCGCAACTAAGATTGGGACTTCAACTGTCCACCCTACCTTAGGGTGGGTGCATTGTAGCTTTTCGTGTGGTCAACCACCCCTAAGTCATATTCAGTGCTTGCGGAAGAGTGCTTAAAGGAAATAACCAATCAATCTACAAACTTAGGGACTCTTGAGACAACAAATTCTCTACCTTTTATGTCTAGGCAACAATACCTTCAATGGTTCCACCCCAAAATAGGAATCCATATCTCATTTAAAACAATTGTCAGGCCTACCACTGAGCATAGAGAGATACCATGGAAACTCTATGACAAGAAATCCAAAGGATGCAAGGTATCCAACCAAATAGGAGTCCAAAGGACCTTTTCCCTTCACTTGAGAGATGTCGAGTCAGTTCTTCTAATGCCTACAACAAGAAAAAACATGATGCTCCTAGAAATGCCTTGTAGTGAACTCCTTATACGTTGTCAATCAATAATAGGCTGACCTCCTCCTACTATTGTTCAAGCTCCTTTTGTTCTTCTTAGAAATTATCTTCCAACTCTAGTGTTTTTCCTCAACTTGATTTGTTGTACTCTACTATCCTATAACTTCTCTTTCCTAAGTTCCCCCTCCTAGTTCAAATTGCTTGCTTGAGAACAACTCTCACTCCCAGCACAATTCCTGTCTTTAATGTTTCATCTTTTTTCTTGTGGACTTTCCCAAGAGGAGTGTGGATTTTTCCTCCACTTGGGGAAGCCCATACACTTCCTCTATCTTCATAAATATGTGGCCACTTCCATTAATGTACACCAGCCAACCCATGACTATTACTAAATAACCAATTTCCTCCAATTTCCCAAGCAATCTCTTCCCCAAAGCTCTAAACTTGTATCCCACTTCTCATCCAGTCAATTGTGTGTACATTTGAAAATTTTAATTATAACAATAATTATAAATATTTACAATAGGGGATTAACCAAACAGGGTTATCACAAACCCCACACCTTAGAGGAACACTATCCTTGGTGTTATATACCCAAACACAATTATAAACATTCTTTAAACCAATAATAAAATACCACTGTGAGCTTTATAGACATAGCTCTATATCGCAATTTAGAATCATATTTACATTTTCTTAGCCAGCAAACAAAATTGGATACGATACCCGCATTTGATGAACCATCTCCCATGTGGGTTCCTCGGGCCCAAAGTGCCTCCATTGCACCTTGAATTGCTCGATTACTCGATTATGGAGTGTGATCTTCCTTCGATCTAGAATGCATAAAGGTTTCAGCTAGAACTCTCCCTCTAGTTCTACCTGTAGCACTGGACAATCAATCACATGATTAGCATCATGTACATAATTTTTAAGTCGAAAAACATTGAAAACATTATGAACCTTTACTATAGGAGGTAAGTCCAATCTATATGGTACCTACCTTAACCTCTCTAGAAAAATGGCCCACAAAAATATGGTTCCAACATTGAACAAGACCCAAATTTCAAAGAAAATTTCTTGGGTTTAACCCATAGGTAAACATGCTCTCCTACTTTAAACTCTCGGTGCGCTCATTGTTGGTCTACATAGCTCTTATTCCTATATGGAACCTCTTTTAAATTATGTCTGATGGCTGCCATTTCTTTTTCCATATCCTTCAACATAACAAACCCAATATGGATCTTATTCACTTAATCACTCCTGCTGATAGGAGTGTTACATTCCCTTCCATAAAGAGCCTCAAATATGTTCATCCTAAAAAATTATTGGTACACATTGCTATAAGAAAACTCTATTAGCGAAAGAAACTCCTCCCACTTCATTGGCTTGTGCATGACATACATCCAAAGCATGTATTCAAGTATTTTATTTCTTCTCTTAAGCTGCCCATCTATTTGTGGATGGTATGATGAACTAAAAGCTAATTTTGTCTCCCAATAAACAAACGACTTTTTCCAAAATTTTGAAGTAAAATTTGCATCTGTATCTAAGATAATTTTCTTGGGAACCTCATGTAGACTCACTATTTCTTTTATGAAAACTTGGGCCACATCCTTTGTTGTATGGGTAGATTTAATAGCCACAAATTCAACTTCCTTATTCAACTAATCTACCACAACCATGATGGTAGCCAAGCAACATGATGCAATCATGGTTGTGGTAGATTAGTTGAATAAGGAAGTTGAATTTGTGGCTATTAAATTTACCCATACAACAAAGGATGTGGCCCAAGTGTTCAAAAAAGAAATAGTGAGTCTACATGAGGTTCCCAAGAAAATTATCTTAGATACAGATGCAAACTTGTAATAAAATTCATTGAAATCACTCCCATTTCCTTTTCGAAATGGGAACTGGCTATAGCAATATCGCTGGGTGCTTGCATTCAACATTTACTTGTTGACATTCTATGCATTTGGAAATAAATTTGGCCACCTCTCTTTCAAACTAAGCCCATAATATGACCTCTTGATGGTTGTTTGTGTCTTTTGAGACAGTAGGTGTCCAGAATAAGGCTTTTAATGGATCTGGTTTAACATGATCCTCTTCAAAAAAAAATTGCAAGGAAATATATCCTACCTTTAAATCGTAATAGACCGTCCTCCGAGAGGGATAAATTCTTATTTATTTCACCTTCATGCTCTTGCTCCAAAGCCTCTTTTATTTGCTAGTACCTCTTGTCCTGCTATTCAACTTATTTTATCTTTTCTTGTATATTTGTTCCATATGAACTCATTGTTTCTATATGATACAATTGTAACCTCCTATTGAGTGCATCAACAACTATGTTGTCTTTTCCCTTTATATATTTAATTTCAAAATCAAATTTTCTAATTAAGGATAGACACCTAGCCTGTTGGGCATTAAATTTGGTTGGCCAAATAAATACTTTAGACCCCCATGGTCTTCCATTAAGGTGAACTTCCTTCCAAGGAGATAATGTCTCCACATCTTCAATGCATGAACAATGACAACCAATTCTTAATTGTGAGTCACATAATTATGCTAGTTCTTATTCAACTTCCAATATTCATAATAGGCCACTTGGCCTTCCTCCATCAAGACTCCACCAAGTCCTTCTTTACAGGAATATGTGCATACTACAAAGTCTTTCTCTAGGTCTACTATTCTCAACACTAGTGCATGAGCCAATAAATACTTCAACTACTCAAAACTTGTAGAACATTCCATTGTTAATTCAAATTTGTGTCCTTTATTTTTCAATATCATTATTGGGTTACCAATCTTGGAGAAGTTTTTGATAAATCTCTTGTAGTAACCTACCATCCCCATGAATGATATGACCTCAACTACATTCCTTCGTGTTCACCACTCTATAATAGATTTGACCTTCTTTAGGTCAACTGCCACACCCTCCTTTGAGACTATGTGTCCCAAAGTACTGGATGTAAGACTAGAAGAACTCATACTTGCCGAGTTTTGTATAATTTTTGTGCTCCCTTAATAATTATAACACCATAGCTAGATGTTCTTCATGTTTCTCCTTGGTTTTTGAGTAAACCAACATGTCATCAACAAACACCAATATGAAATTCTCTAGTTATGGACTCAATACATTGTTCATCAGGCACATGAAGGTAGAAGGTGCACTAATATTTCCAAAGGGCACAACTGCAATTTTGTAATTCTTGTGCCTTGTTCTGAATGGTGTCTTATAAATGTCCTCATCCTTAATGTGCAGCTGGTGATACCTGGATATCAAATAAATCTAAGAAAAGACTGCTTCCCCTCACAATTGATTATAAAAAGCATTGATTTGCGACAAAGGGTATTTGTTATTTATGGTGACTTTGTTAAGTTGCTTGTAATCTACGCACAACTTCAATGGGCCATCATTTTTCTTCACGAACAAGACCTATGCTCTCCAAGGTGACACACTCAACCTAATATATCCTTTATCCAACATTTCCATAAGTTTTAGCTTAAACTCTATTAATTCTAGAGTGCTCATTTGATAAGGATCTTTGGATGGTGATGTTGTCCTGGGTAAAAGCTCTATATAAAAGTCCACTTTTCTATGTGGAGGTAGACTGAAAATTTCTTCCAGAAACACATCTTGAAATTGCTTTAGGATTAGGTGTTCCAATCATTAGAGAATTTTTAAGATAAAAAATGTGCCTAAAAAAAATGTACAACCAAAATAAACTTTATAAGAACCAATATAATTGAAGATTATAATGTCAACAATTGGGGATGATTCACCATTTGCTAAGTAAAAAGGTAAAACGATAAAAAATGAAAAAATGCAAGAACTACTTTTTCAACTTATATTTTCAACTCATCTCCATACAATTTTACTCAAATTTTGAACCAAAACACTTATTGGATGCGAAATTTATTTTTGTATCCAAGGAGTTGTTGGGCATGGCCCAACTTGGTCCAATTTTGAGTCAAAAACTCTGCATTTTGAGGAATCAGAGTGTGCGGTGATCCGGATCTTGGGGGGTGGGGGGGGAGGGGCGAGGGGTGCAATATCTAAATATTTGAAATGGATATTATGGGGGAGACCCCCAAGATATGCATAATTAGAATTTCATACAAAGGAGAGAACACACAGTAAATAAAACCACAAAGAAATTTTTTCATTAAATAGAGAATAATTGTAGAAGCTATATTGTGTTGGACAACCTGTCTTTTTACAAGATGCGACTTGTTACTTATAGAATTTTTAGTTACAATACCACAAGTAAATTCCATGGGTGGATAAACACCATGGGTGAATGAATACCATGGGAAGATGTCACTTATAATACTATGGGTGGATAAATACCATGGGTGATGAATGCCATGGGTGGATGCCATTTACAATACCATGGGTAAATTCCATGTGTGGATGAATACCATGTGTGGATACATACCATGGGTGGATGAATACCATGGATAAACGTCACTTACAATACCATGGGTGTAGGCCACTTTCCATTCGGATTATTCCTCACTCCTTAAGAAGCAATGGTCTCAATTGCATGAATTTCCCTCCTGAGAAGCCTTTGTTGAATATAAAGAGTCTCTGAAGAGAAAGGTTTTATGTGGTTAACCCATAACAGTGATGAACGAAGATCATAGGATAGAGATACCCTATACTGCTTGTGACCAACTATGATACAGGCAGTGTATGACCAAGCAAATGGACTTCGATAAAGTGTGGGTTTGTGGATGACCCATAACCATGACAATTGAAGATCCGAGAATAAAAAAAAAGGAAATAAAATCTTCCTAAAAAGATCTTCCATGTTGATAATAACCTATCACATTCATCACAATCGATTGCATTGATCTGTAAATATTTGGGAAGTATATTTTGTAATATAAATAAATATATATTTTTAATAAGAATGAGTGTATTTTAAATTTTGGTTTTTTATTTTAATATATTTTTAGATATATAAATATAATATAATATTAAAAAAATTATACAAATTACATAACTCAAATTTATTATTTTAAAACAAATACTCTATTAACTAAATTACATAATTAATAATATACCAATTAACAACATTGATATGACACTTTATAATAATGCTTTCAACAATAATGAAATGAAAAGGATGGCTGGCTGTTGTCAGCCAGGAATTACCAAGGGTGATGAAATATGGCCAACCCGCCCACCTTGTAGTGTATTAATTCAAGGACATTTCAAACGCTTTCACTGTTTATCCAGAAAGTTCAAACAATACTAATTTTTTAAGTGGGTAAAATCTTTTAAACAACTGGATTTAAACACTTTTTGATCATATAGATTCACAAACTATAAACAAAACTTTGGAAAAGCTTGATACCTAGGTTGTATTTTGAAGTAAACATAACTTTGGAAAAGCTTGATACCTAGGTTGTATTTTGAAGTAAATTTGTTTGAAGAATTGTCTTTTAAGTATATTAGTAGTTGTATTATTCAGTGTTTTTTTTCTAAGTTGTATTTTGAAACACAAATGTTCTTTTCATAAAACAGATATTTAAAATTAAACTAAAAGAGTCACAATTTAATTTATAAAATGTTAACATTTTCTATATATTCTTAAAAAAATGTTGACATTTTCTATGCATTTTTATCTTTTATTATTTGTCATGCTAGATTGTTCGGACACACTAAATCATCTTGATTTCATTGCTATATTGAAGGTTTGTTTTCACCTTCGGATCACATCATCAATATGAGTGGAGTTGGAAATAATTATATTATTTGTGTATTAGTGGAGAAAAGGTTACATAGTTGTAACGTATCTCCTTAGTTTAGGATTTGTTCCTAGAATTTAGGAGTTTGTTTACAACTTCCTGATTTCTTGTGATGTACTTAAAGATGTATTTTCTGATTAATGAATGTAGAGTGATCTCTCCGTTTTGAGTGTAGTCTCCAGGTGCAGTACTCACCTGAGAGTTACAACTCCTTCTTTTTCAATTCTGTGTATATTTCATCTTGGTATCAGAGCTCAGATTGGGTGAGCCTGATTTTTTTTTTTTTTAATCGCCTTTGTGGCTGAATCTCCTTTATGGCTAAAAGTGCCTTTGTGGCCGCGTGTACACGGGAGCTTTGTGCTCACAGGAGCTTTATGCTCGGTCAAGCAGGTGGACTGCAGTAACACCTGGCTCACGGTCTCAGATGATTCATTAATCTCTGAGTAGAAGGGGGTTGGCGCGCTTTTTCTGCTGACAGTCGCGTCGAGAAGCGCAATTGGCACGACTGTTAGGTGTATACCCGCGCCAACGCGCCAAATCACGGGATTGGCGCGGAAGCGCACGAGATATCCGCGCCAGGATTTTGCCTTGCGAATTTTTTGTTCTGGGCGCGAACTTTTCGCGCGGAAAGGCGCCACCTCGCCTTCGGTGGAAGATCTGCAATAAGTTGCAGATCGGAGAAGTTGCGGATCTGTCTGGGAGAGGCAGATCGGATCAGTTTTGTGGTTGTATTGTGAAACAACGGATTTGCTTAGTGGAGCAAGATCAATTTGCAGATCTGTTTGATAGTGTTGGATTTGAATCGAAGATACAGTTGGTGGATCAGGAGAACTAGCAGAACAGTGGCAGATCGGTTGTTAGGATCTAATAGGTATTGATTTTTTTTCCTGATCAGTTGTGTAGATTCATTCATTTGTAGACTAGTTCAGAATGAGTAACACTATGGAATCATATCTCCATGAGTCTGGAAAACTCGATGGATCTAAATTCAGCAATTGGAAGTTTAAGATACAGACCTTGCTTGAGGTTGCAAATGCATGGTCGATAGTTACAGGAGATGAGCAGAGTCCAAATTCAATTACAGGAGCGACTACGCAGGAGCAATATTGGGATAAGAGAGAAAACAAAGAACTTTTTTTGCTGAAGATGTCCGTCAAGGACAACATTATCCCTCATATCAGAGAATGTAAAACGTCCACGGAGATCTGGACGACCATCAAAAGTTTATATCAGACCCAGAACACAAATCGGATTATGGCACTCAAAGGCAAGCTGTTTTCAATGAAGATGGACGAAAGTGAGACCGCTGCTGCATTCATCGCATGAGTTAAAGATCTGAAAGATGGATTGGGAGACATCGGAGAGAAGGCGTCTGATTCCGATCTCGTCATAATCACGCTGAATGGGATGAGGGATGAATACCAAATGTTCATCACTGGATTGGCAGCAAGGGAGAAAGCTGCTACATTTGATGAATTGACAAGAATTTTGCTGCAAGAAGAGGAGCGGCGGAAAAATATGAAACCGCAGAGCGATGATCTTGCTCTGATGGCGAAACAACGATTATTCAGAGGGAAGCTGCCACAGCAGCAATCACAGTCACAACAGCAACAGTAGCAGAGAGGAGGAGGTACATCATAGAAGAGTCCGTATAGAGGTATGTCTGTAAATAATCCTGTAAGAAGATGTTATTATTGTGGAAAGAAGGGTCATATATAGATTGAATGCCTTAAGAAGCAGGCAGATGATGCAAAGAAAAAGTTGGCGAAGCACAGAGGATACTTTGTTGAAGAAGATGAAGATCTCACCCATGAATTTTGACTATTCATAGCTGACTGTGCCCTTTCAGCATCTAATGAGGACGACATCTGGTATGTCGATTCTGGTGCATCCTCTCACATGACAGGTGAGAAGGAATGCTTTGAAACTCTTGAAGAAAGTACATATGGATCAAAAATTTATTTAGGATATGATAGTGGATACGATATTAAAGGGTATGTGGATATTCCAGAAAAGTTACCAAATGGTGACATCACTCGTCTTAAAAATGTTTTATATGTACCCAGGATTAAGAAAAATTTAATATCTGTATCCATGATAACTGATCAAGATATGCAAGTCAAATTCTTCAAGACTCATTGTGTCATAAAGGATTGTAGGAAAGAGATTGTTGCAACAGGCGTGCATGTAGGTAGCCTATACAGATTAGATGTAAAAAGTATGCCATAGCAAGCCATGGTTGCAGTTGGATCGACAGCCGAGAAACTCTGGCACCAGCGATTCGGTCATCTGAATCTGCAGGATCTCATGTTATTACAGAGAAAAGATATGGTCGAGGGACTCCCTGTCTTTCATAGTACTCAGTTAAATTGTGATGGATGTGCCTTAGGAAAAATGCATAGAGAAGAGTTTCCTGTGCATGATAGAAGGAAGGAAAGAGATATCCTAGAACTAGTGCATACTGACATATGCGGACCTATGCAGACGAGGTCGCTGGGTGGTGCATATTACTTTCTTTTATTTACTGATGATTTCACTAGATACTCATGGGTTTATTTTCTGAGTAAAAAGAGTCAGACTTTCTAGTACTTTATAGAATTTAAAACCTTGGTGGAAAAACAGTTAGGAAAAAGCATAAAAATTCTCTGCTCTGATCAAGGGGGAGAATACAGGTTAGGGGAATTCATGAAATTCTGCAGATCTCGTGGGATTGTTCAGCAGTTTACAGTGCCTCACACACCACAGTAGAACGGAGTGGCAAAGCGCAAGAACAGAACTTTAGTGGAGTGCGCAAGGAGTATGTTACAAGGTAAGGGTCTATCTAATAGTTTTTGGGCAGAAGCTATTAACACTGTTGTCTATTTAAAGATCAGAAGTCATACCAAATGTCTTGGCTTCAAAACCCCCTTTGAAGCATTATATGGACTCAAACCAGCAGTAAATCGTTTAAGAGTATTTGGGTCAAAAGCCTTTGCCCATATACCCAAAGCTGATAGGAATAAATTAGACCCTAAAGCTATCAAATGCATCTTTGTTGGATATGGCACTGAATTTAAAGCATATAATTTATTCAATCCTGAGTCTCATAAGATATTTGCAAGCAGGGATGTAGTATTTCATGAACATGTTCAAGAAGGAAAGGATGACAATGATGATGATTGGCACATTCCATTATTGATGGAGGAAAGTAGCGAGGATGAACGAGAGCAGGAGCAGAAAGAAGAACGGAAAGATGAGCAGGAAGAAGGTGATATAATCAATAATGCGAGCCCGAATAAATCTGAAGCAAACAAATTTGAGGTAAGTCCCCTACCAAGGAGATCAGGTAGGAAGACTCAAATACCATCCAGATTGAAAGACTATGCTTTGATGTCAAATATTTTAAACATTGTAGAACCCTCAAATTTTAAAGAAGCTAGTCAATCTGAGGCATGGAGGGCTGCAATGAATGAAGAGATTGAATCTATTATTAGAAATAACACTTGGGATTTAGTTGAACTGCCTAAAGGTAAAACACCCATAGGATGTAAATGGCTATATAAACCCAAAATGAATGCAGATGGAAGTATAGAAAAACTAAAAGCTAGACTGGTTGCAAAGGGGTATTCACAGCAAGAGGGTATAGAATTTGATGATACCTTTTCCCCTGTAGCAAAGTTAAACACTATCAGAATGCTTATCTCTTTAGCAACAAAACACAATTGGGAGCTACACCAGCTAGATGTTAAATCTGCATTTTTAAATGGTGAATTGAAAGAAGAATTTTACTTAGTACAACCTGAAGGGTTTGTAAAGGAGGGGCACGAACATCTTGTTTGCAGATTGAAAAAGGCACTATATGGCTTAAAACAACCACCCAGGTCTTGGTATGAAAAGATTGATTCTTTCTTTTTATAGCATGGTTTTCATAGGAGTATGAATGACCCAAATTTGTATTACAAGTACAATAAATAGGGGCAAATTATTTTGATTTCTTTGTATGTGGATGACATGATTATAACATGAAATGCAGATAATTTGATCAAAGAAATCAAACGGCTGATGGCACAAGTTTTTGAAATGAAAGATCTCACCTGAGAGCTACAACTCCTCCTTTTTCAATTCTGTGTATATTTTATCTAGTGGTAACACGATCCATAGTTTGTGATTGGGTTTGTTAATAACGATGTTTATTAAATTTGAATTGAATGAGAGGTGCATATTTAAGTTCATGTTTTTTTTAATGGATATTAAGATATTTAATTAAAATTAAGAAATCTAGAATAGAGACTTACAGGATTAGTGAAAATCAAAGAAATTAAAATAGGCATGGTCGAGATGGTTTAGACGATAAGACTTATAATTTCAATTTTTTGTGAAAAAAATATTTTAATAAATTTAATTTATATTTTTTTGGTTATATTTTAATAACATTATTATTTTTTAAATAAATTTGTTTTAATATTTTTTTTTTCAATATATATAAAAATTTAAAATTTAAAAATAAAAATTTAAATTGCATCAAAATTATAAATATAAATTTGATCTATAAATTAACTCTTTACATAAACTTTTTACATATCCTTAAGCCATTGGTTTTTCCTTTTATACATTAATTGTACTGTTGAAGCTTGAGTACCTAGCCTTGAAAATCTTGAAGTAAGTATGCATCCACGTTTGGAGTTTTAGTTTGTTTGCAGTATTCAATTATTACCATAGTATTGAAAGAGGCGTGCATCTTTGTCCTGAGTCTCTAACATGTTACAAGTATTTAGTTGTTGCCACTTAGGGCTAGTTCTTACTCTGTATTATATTAAATTGCAGAATCAAATTTGAAATTTTTTTTATAATAATAATAATAAAAATAAAAGTATTATTAAAAGGTTTTTCATTATTCTATAATTTTATAATTTAAAATTGTATTTATAATTATATGGAAATTTTTTTTAGTACTTTTTAAAAATTCATTAATAAAAACAATAATAATAATTTTAATAATATTTTAAAAAATTATTAATAAAAACATTAAAGATTTTAATAATAATTTTTAAAAATTTAATATAAGAGAAATAATTATAATAATAATAAGAAGTTAGAAGAGTTATTAAAGGTATATTGGTCCCTATTTTACTCAATTAAAGTTGGTCAAGTAATTACTAAGCTATCATGAATTGAGATTTCATCACAAATTTGTAAAATCCTTAAGTGTTAAATATTTTTTTTTCTTTTCAATTTTAACACAACCCTTTGAGAAAGAGTTTCCTTAATAAGGTTGCCTATGTTCAAACTTTACGAGGCTAAACACATGCTCTCAGAGGAAACATTTGAGAATATATATATATATATATATAACCTATGAGTCATTCTATCTATACATAGATCATGTATACCACTTTAAATTTTTTATGTTAATTTAAAAAAGAAAAAACATGTGAAAAACTATATATATATATATATATGAAAACTTGAAAAGTTTACACTATACTCCCTTTATGTTTTCAAAATTAATTTTGAATTCAACCAGAACTATGGTGAATGTGAAAGTTCACTTTTTTTTGGCTAAGAATTTAATCCATAGAATTTTGATAATTAAAATTAATTTTGAATTCAACCATAACTACGATGAATGTGAAAGTTCCAGACTTTTTTTTTGCTAGGAATTTAATTCATAAAATTTGGTTGTTAAAATTAATTTTGAATTCAATTAGAATTATGGTGAATGTGAAAGTTCCACTTTTTTTTGCTCGCAATCTAATCCATAAAATTTTTGTTTTAAAAGTATTAATGAACTTTCTCAAATGATTTGTCTGCTTCAAACCCATCGATCAGTGTAATGTTATATAAAATCATTGCCATTATTATGGTCAAAAGGCTTGAACTTCTCTTGCCCAAGCTTATATCCCCGGAGAAAACTGGTTTTGTTGAAGGCCATCACATCTTCGATGGAATAATTACCTCTTAGGAAGTATTCCACTCTCTTAAACAACTTAAAGTCCCCAGAATTATGATAAAATTACACCTATCCAAGGCGTATGACCACCTGAGTTGGCCCTATATTCTGATTAGTCGAAAGGCTTACGATTTTTATTCAATATGGGTTCGATGGGTTTCCTCCCTCATCTCTACTCACGTTTTCTCGATATTGATGAATGGTTCCCCTTCAAGAACCTTCAATCCTTCATGAGGCATTTGTCAAGGAGATCCTCTGTCTCCTTTATTGTTTATCCTTGTTGTTGAATGCTTGGAGAGGTACATCAAATCGACCATCTAATTTTCTCAAATCAATGGTCTTTGTCTTTGGGGAAATGATATTCCTATCACACATCAACAATCTGTGGATGACATTATGCTTTTTTGTAGAGTCTCCCTCCAGGAAGTGAGAAAGCTAAAGGAAATTTTGCATAAGTTTATGCAGGCTTCCAAAATTCAAACCTTTTCAAATCCAACATTTTCTTTTTTCAATATCCCGAATTCCATTCAAACCTTTTTGGCTAGAACCCTAGGCTTTGCTATTGGATCCCTGCCTATCAAATAATTCGGTATGACTCTGGTAGTCAGCTCCCTAAGGACTTCCTGCTGGAAGGACCTCTTACAAAAAATTCAATCTAAGCTCAATGGATGGGCTTTTAGAGCCCTAAACCTAGAAGGCATAGTGGTTCTTTTGAAAGTTGTATTACAATCTATCCCAGTTTATCAACTTTAGAGCCTAACAGCTTAAAAATCTACTTGTCTTTCCATGAAAGAGATATTTTAAAAACTCCTTTGGAGAGGAGCACAACACGCAAAAAAATGGGCCCTCATATCTTGGACAAATGTAATAAAGAATAAACTAGCAAGAGGACTTGACCTTAGAGACCCGAAGATAATAAACAAGGTTCTCATAGCCAAGCTTTGGTGGTGATGGTTAAAAGGAAGCCTTGATCTTTGGAAGAAAATTTCGACTAGAAAATACAGAATGTCAATTTCTTCAGTGGAAAAATTAAGACACATGAATGTCCCTAAGGGTTCCTCAACTTGGAACTTAGCTTTAAGCAACAAAGATCTTATGAGACACCACACATTCTAGGAAATTTGGGATGGGAATTGTGCCCTATTATAGAAATACAAATAGCAGCAACGAGGGAGGCTATTCAATCGCTAGGAACTCGTCGAAATCTTCCTCTTCACGAGTAGTCAAAAATGCCCCTAAGTTGATCATTTTTGGAAGCCCATACAAAATGACCTAAACTGGAGGCAACGGAAAGACTAAATTGATTGGGTGAATCCTCCTGTAACTAATCAATGGTAGGTTCTAGATAAAGAATTACAATCCAGGAAAATAGCCAAACAAGATGGCCAAGACATCCTTAGTTTGGGCTTCTCCACCAAAGAAATGTTTAATGTACGAGAGGCATACAAACTAGCAGAAGAGGATACTTCATACCACTATAGCTTTGTGTGGAGAAAGATATGGAAATAGAATCTCTAGCAAAAGGTAGCTCATTTCATGTGGCTTGTTTTTCAAACAGAATCATGACTTGGGACCAACTTCAAAAGAGGGGCATCAAAGGACCATCCTATTGTATTTTGTGTAACTTCCAAGGAGAAGATCTTAAACACCTGTTGAATATGTTCCCCTTAGTGGAGCATATATGGAGCAAGAAAACCCTCCTCTTTGGACATCTAGACAGAGATAATCGTAACATTCAAGAAACTATTGATATATGGAGAAAAGGGATCTTCTCGAGTCCAGTCCTTAATAGAGCCTCGGGCCTGGAAATAGGCTTTCTCCTCTAGGCAATATGGAAAGAATGCAATAGAAGAAACTTTAAGGCTCATTGTACAATCGAGGAGGGGATATTAAAAGGAATTATCCAAAATATACGTGAAACAATTATAACAGACCAATGGGGCTCCGATGACTAGCAGGTTTCCCCCCATGAGGCCCGAATCCTTCACCAATTGAATCTATCCCCACAAATGATAGCCCCTTCCTCTTAGAAACTCATGGTATCTCCTAGATATTCTTTGGTTCATTACTTAGCTCCTCCAAAAGGATTTGTGAAGCTCAACTTTGACGAAGCCTCCAAAGGAAACCCTGGGGATGCTGGCTATGGGGGAATATTCAGGGATTTTCAAAACCGCACTAAGATCATTTATGCAGTGGATTGTGGATTTGTATTAGATGATGAAAAACATTCTGACAAAAGTTTTTATGACCTCCTCTATAGGCTCATTCAAGCCAACTGCAGGAAATTCATAGTGAATTTCAACTCATTCAACATCAGATTCAACAACAAAATGCTCACCTCAGTCGCATCGAGAAGCACATCTCTTTACTTCCTCAGACTGAATTGTCGGGGTCCAGTGGAAAAGATCCGAACCCCATAGACTCATCAGATGAGTAATTAGATGATCTACATAGTTAAGTTTCTTAATTTGGATATGTATAAATGACTTGATGCTTTGTTATAGATATATAATTATTAGGAGAATTAAAGACAATCAGACTTATATATAATACTGCTAGACAACCTCAAACTTTTCAAATTTTGAATGGCATATAATGCCTTGAAATGGCCAATAAACCTAGTTTCCAAATGAAAAAATTGAAGAAATTTAATCTTGATGGATATGAATGTAAGACTTACCTACTTTTTTAAAATGGAATAGAAAAATACTACCAAACTTTTAAAAAAAAAATATTACAAACTTTATTATAACCAAAATATTAATTTTTCACATCATAATCATAATCGTAATCGTAATCGTAATCGTAATCGTAATCATAATAATAAATAAATAACTTAAAGACCCAAATACAATTCCACTATTATTTACACCTTTCCCCTCACGAAACCACTTGAAATAAATATATTTACCCAAAACTATCAAAGTTTCCGAATGGCACCTGGAAGAGTTTGGTTTCTTGGATTTCGAAACAGCACTTTGAAATACATACAATTTCTAGCTACGTAATATTTTATAAATCGTTTTTATCTCTCTTTTATAAAACTTTTATTGTATCTGATGTTTTATAAATATTTTTTTCACATACTTTTCATTAACGGAATGTTCCACAATCATTTTTATCTCATGTGAAACTTTACACAACCAACTGCACGAGCAGAGTCGAAAAACGTACGAGGGAGATAAAAGTCTACCCTAAACAAAGTCCACAAATTAGTTTTGAAAATAATAAAAAAAATTATAATATTATAATAAAGTTGGGTAGAAAGTTTTGAAAAATCTAAGTTACAATTGTTTTAAGGCATTCTGTTTTTTGAAATTTTTTTTACCCAAATCCAACCAGAAATCTGCCATCCCAAAAAATTTATGAGGTAGGTAGACAACGACTTAGAGCCTACTAGTAGTGAACTTACCACATTGAACACAACCTACCGCATTTACATGCAGATATTTTGAAACGAATCCTTTCATGAAGATTTGACACATTGACACGATATTCTGATAACAACCCTAGCCACATGGATAACAACCGCTAGAGTCGCGTTGGGCAATTTTATAACTTTAAGGCGAGTGACGGAGGATTCTAAATCACATCAATGGAATGTTGTACAAATAATTTTATCTCATGTGAAACTTTACACAACAAACTCCAAGGGCAAATATTAATTTGACAAAGAAATTATAGAACCTACCACATTTACATGCAAAGATTTGGCAATGAATCCTTTCATGAAGATTTGCCACATTCACACGGCATTCAGATAACAACTCTAACCACATTGATAACAACCGCTCTAACGAATGACGGAGGATTCTAGGGTTCTAAATCACATCAGCTTCTACAGCTCGTTTGGTGGAGGCTAAAGCGATATAAAGCATTCAACAGTAATGAAATGAAAATGAGGGCACGAGGTTGTCATAAACTTTTGTGGACACTTCGATGGTGAATTAAAGGTTTCCCACGTGAATGTCTCTTCCAAGTAACACCTCAAAGATGATTTGTTGAATTGGTGTTCCTACTTTAGGAATGTTGAAGCTGCAGTGCTACAAACCAAGTGGTGAAGGTCAATAAAAAATTCTGATTATTTAATTATCCACCAGGGTGGCCCAGATACAACAGTTTGTAAAGGAACATAGAGAGTTTGTTCAACTTAGTAAGGAGAGTTTTAAAAGAGAATCGTTAATTGAATTGCTCACCTAGTTGGTTTAATTCTAGATAGATATGTTTTATTGGTTAATTATGTTAGTGTTTTGTTGCTATGGGTCTAATGTATTGTTTCAATGTATTAATGTTTCAATATATTATTTATTTTAAATAATGCTGTTTTCCAATTCAAGTGTGAGTTGTAAACCCACACAAGTGTTTTTCTCATCTATTTATAATTTTTTGTATTTTTTTATTTTTTTTGGGGTACGTGTCTAATTACTACAACTATGAGATACTATTGTGTGTTTGACCATGTGGGTTAAATTTAATAATAAAATTTCTCATGTTGAGAGTTTTTCATTGTTTTTGTTATTTTTTATTTAGTTTTAGTTAATATTATATTTTGGGCATATCACTGTTATAGAGTGATGGAAACATTTTTTTTGTTGTAAAACATCTTGAATGCTTTTGTTTTACCTTATTTAAAAAGATGTAACATTGCAAACATAAATGTTTGAAAAAAAAAGGGTGCATGATCGGTTCTACGTGACACGCAAATTTTTGGTCCAAATTGTAGAAGTTTTGATCTCCCCAAGTGATTTGTAAGCCCTGTTGAGTGAGGCTTACATGTATTAGTGTGTAGCGTGTATCCCTCTTTTTGAGTATAGAGGATATGACATCAAATTGTGGAATCAACCACTTGGATAAGTATGATGGTTATTGTATGCTAGCTTGATGTAGAATTGGAGAAATTGAATTTTTGATTAAACGGGGGAATGTGATATGGACCAAGTTATGATTTAAAGAAATTTCAACATGTTAATGAGCCATGTAGCTAAAAAGGATTCTTAGAGAACTAGAGAGTACAACATATGGGACCCATGTATTTCAATAAATGGTTTTCTTTTTATATGGACCTCAATAATTAGTTTTATTTTGGCACAAAAAGGAAACAAAAGAAACTTCAAGGATGAAGCTCAAGTGAAGGCAATGAAAAGTTGGTGACAGTTTACATGAAATTCTTGTGGTAACAATGAAGATGACAACAGAGGGGAACATATGATGATGAACAATCGGATTTAAGAGTTTGTGAGTGTTGTGAATGTGCATCATACATTGTGTTTGTAAGCAAGTCTATGGTAAAATATATTGGTCCTAATAGAATATTTGATTATGTACATGGTATCTCAATGAATGGAGTATGAGAATTGCATGTACCTAAGTCACATGATGGTGTAAACTTCAAGAGGTGAACTATACTCCCATAAAGTTCATGCTAATCTTGAAACCACTTTGTACTGCAAGTTTCATGGTCAACAAAAAACCACATGACACACAAAGGTTCATGTTATGTAAAAAACACTAGTGCAAGGAATCATTCATAGTCATATGAAACCATTTGACGTGATGTTTTTGGTAAGCAAGAAACCATTTAAATTCTGATGGTTGAGTGTCATCCACAAAAACCCATAGGTGTAATGTTAGAGTGTGGTTATGGGAAAGCTAAGGAAACTCAAGATAATGATGGTATATAGGGAGTTAAGAGTACATGTATGAAGACACATGATGGAAATGGTTGAATGAACAATGTACATGAATGGCATTCTACTAGACTAGTCATTGCAACAATTATGCATTCTAGTGGAAGGTTATTTCTTTATATGGATGTCAACATATCATAGAAGTATGGTAAAAGGTCAAGTTGGACAAGACATCGACATTGTTAATCAGAGGGTTCTTTAGAACATGTGCTAAACATGAGAACATATTGATGAAAGAATGAACTAATGGATTATTAAGACAAGTTAGCTATTGTAGAGAATCCATTTCTTCATTAAAGGGGAGTAATAGAATTAATTAGAGATATATATTGTTCCAATGAATTCTTCTAGATCATAAGTGTTTCAATGTATTCTTCTAGAGAGTGTTGTTTTCCAATGAAAGAATGAGTTATAAACCAACATAACCATCCTCATCTAGATCGATTTGGTTTTCATGGTTATCTATTGTACCTATCCCATTACTATAAATATGGTATATTTTTGTGTTTTTTTCCATGATTAGATCTAATAATAAGATCTCTCGTGTTTATAAAACACATTCTTAATAAAACAAGAAAAGATGCAATGACAAATACACAAATTTACTCAGTATTTTGGAAACCCAAACATGGGAAATCCAACACGGCTTTTTATTATATTTTATGTACAATATTACAATACAATATATATCCCACAGAGTACATGAACCATTAATCCAACCATAGTTCCATAATTGAAGCTAAGAACCCATGGTAAAAACCATTATGCACCACAAACTCACTTTTAGCAAAACCATGGGCCAAAAATGGCCAAAACTAAATGCAAAAAACCTTCCAAATTATTTTTCTTTGGGCATTGCCCCAAACCCTGTCTAAGGGGGCTCCACCCCCTTGCATACCCCCTGAACAACCCTTTGGGGCCCCCTTTGTTCATGGTGCATATAATTTGTGCAAAGAATATAACACATACCTAAGATTCTCCCACTTGTTGTTTTCTTTGCATACAGGGGGCCACAGGAGTACATAGTCAATGATTCAAGGAAGTTGTTCCCATTGATTGATCCAGGTGGATATTGGTGGCCACCCGCCTATTCCACTTGGGCCCCCACCATTGTCTCTTTCATTTTTTCAGTTTCGGCATAACTTACTATTTTTAGCAGTTTTTCGGGTCCTGAACTTCCGGAGCTGTTTGGAGGCCCTAAACGACGTTTTTTGGGCATCGCGCCTCCGGTGAATATTATTCTGTTTTGGTATGACATTCACGGCGAAAGTTGTAGTCCTCGAATAGAGCTTTCTAATGATGTATCATGTGCGTCAAACGGAGATAGTATGCCAAAGTTACGTCCCTGGGAAGTTGAAACACCAATTTACCCAAACGGGGCCCATAGTTTTGGCGCTTCATCTCCTAGGGTTGGGTTTTTGGGATGTTTAGGGTTCTCCATTGTTTCTCAATAATAAATAGGCCCTCGCGCCTCATTGTAAAGCAGTTCAGAGGTCTGTAGCCACCACATCTCTTCTCAGAGATAGCTACCAGTACCCTAGCTAGTTTTATTTCCGTTGTCTGTAAGCAAATTTCGGTTCTTTGATATTAATGAAATGAAGTGTTATTTCCGCTGCATCTCTGTATTTATGGTTATGTGTTTATTCTGTTGCGTTCCTGCATAAATCCGGATCAGTGGTATCAAAGCGGTCTGATTTTTCTCGATCCTTCTTTGCATGTCCCCAGCGAGGTCGGGGTATAAGGAGCTAGGGCTTGATCTGGTGGAACCTTTGCAAGATCAGCCTCGCAAACCTCGACGGACGCCCATGGGGGACGAAAAGAAAGATGAGGGAGCAGGAGATCCTATCAAAATATTGCTCGAGGAGGCCCTCGAAAAACAAAGGAATGCAATGATGGATAACTTTGCTCAGATCCTTCAACGGCTGCCCACCGGCGGCGCATCTGCATCCAGCAGCCACTCTGGAGGTGCGACTCCTTTTAAGGTACAAGTAAATTTTGACATTCCCATATTTGAGGGTCAAATAGATGCAGATGCCGTAGATAGATGGTTGAATCTATTAGAAGGATATTTTTCTGTTCATGACTTTTCAGACCGGGAGAAGATTATTTTTGCACTCCTCAAAGCTACCCCCCATGTTAAGGACTGGTGGGAAACCTACTGTGAGAACAAGGACCAGACAGAACCCTCTCTGTTCTCGGCCGTACCAACTTGGAATTCTTTCCGAGACGCCATCAAGGAACAGTACTATCCCGTGGGGAGCTGTGAGGACAAGTACATACAATGGACCACGCTGCGACAACAAAGGGATCAAGATGTGCATGAGCTGACGAATCTGTTCCATACCCTGCGCACAAAGTTGGGTATCAAAGATTCAGAGAAACATCTGGTGCTAAAGTATCGCATCTGTCTGCACAAATACATTCAGGAGGAAATGGAGTTCCTTGACATCTCCTCGCTTGGTACGGCATACCGGTATGCTGCCAAGATTGAGCAGAAATTCAAGCGGAAGAAGCGAGACTTTGGATCTGCAAATCAAAAGCAAGGGAAAGGTGCTTCCAAACCGCAGAACAAAGGACCGAGCCAAGGCATGGCGGCTAAAGACAACTCATCGAAGCCACAAGAAAAGAACAGCACCGCAAAGCCAAAGAAGGACACGGGAAAGTGGTGTGAGTTCCACAAGAGCTCCACTCACAACACAAGTGAGTGTCGGGCCAAGCAGTCGCTAGTGGCCGAGATGAGGGCTTCTGAGTCAGATGCATGCTCCGACTCCGAATCAGAACCTGAAAAGGGGAATGAAAAAGGAAAACAGATTATTGATGCGGAGCCCAATGCCACTGTTGCCACTACAAAGATCCAGAAGGAGGAACCGGAAGATCCAGAGGAGGAGGAATGTCTCTTCCACTCCTAGATGTGGGTAAAGGGCTCCCCTGTACAGTTCATTGTCGACAATGGGAGCCAAAAGAACCTCATTTCAGTAGACGCCGTGAAGCAGTTGGGTTTGCCGACCATAGCTCACCCACATCCATACACCATCGGGTGGCTTCACCAAGGACGAGATCTTTGCGTCAGCCAGCAGTGCCGCCTTCCTTATAGCATCAAGCCCTTCACGGATGATGTATTATGTGATGTTGCTCCTATTGATGTTTCTGATGTATTATTATGACAACCATACTTGTGGAAGCGCCATGCTGTGTATGAGTCTCGACCTCGTGCTGTCATTGTTACTTTGGGCAATAAGTTGTACAGGATACCAGAGGTACCACCTCCTGCGGCTATCTCTTTGGTTACTGCAAAACAATGTAGTAAGCTCATTTCCCAAACCAGGAAATTCGTTTTCCTGATGATCCGCCCCCAGGGCAAGAATAAGACTGTGGCCACGACCTCCAGACAGGGCTCCTCTGCACAACAACAACAAATGGATAAGGTTGTGGAGGAGTACGGGGACATCTTCACCTCACTCACAGGGGTTCCTCTGCACTGTCAGGTCAAGCACCCGATTGATCTGACCCCTGGTGCGCCGCTACCCAATGGACCGATCTATCGGCGCTCTGTTCTGGAGAATGATGAAATCAAGAGGCAGATTCAGGAGCTATTGCAGAAAGGTCACATCAGACCAAGTTCATTGCCCTGTGGGAGCCTGATCGTGTTGGTACAGAAGAAGGATGGGACGTGGAGACTCTGTATTGACTATCGGGCGCTGAAAAATATCACTGTCCGGAATAGGTACCCAATCCCATGGATTGATGACCTTCTAGACCAACTCAACTGATGTGTGGAAGACTGCCTTCAAAGCCAAGGAAGGCCTTTTTGAATGGCTAGTCATGCCTTTCGGGTTGACGAATGCTCCCGCAACCTTCATGAGGATGATGGACAACATCTTGCGGCCATTCACCAACTCATTTGTAGTGGTGTACTTGGATGACATTCTGATCTTCAGCCAGACTTGGGAAGAGCACCTTCACCACATCCGACAAGTCCTCCAAACACTGCGGCAACACAAGTTGTGTGCCAATTTGGAGAAGTGCACGTTTGGCATGACCCAGGTTCAATATCTGGGATACATTATTGATGAAAGAGGGGTGCATGTGGATCTAGCCAAGATCCAAGTCATTCGGGATTGGCCAGCCCCGACTACTATAACAGAGCTTCGCAGCTTTCTGGGTCTTGCTAATTTCTACCGTAGATTCGTGTTGGGATTCTCTCATATCACTTGGCCCTTGAGTCAAGTCACCAAGGGAGGACTGAGAGAAAAATTCTTTTGGTCGAAACCTCAACAGAAGGCATTCACGAAATTGAAAAATCACCTCTGTTCTGCCCGAGTGCTCACGTTACCAGACTTGCGTGACCATTTGAGATCGAGACAAGTACTGCACTGAATGTCTGTTCGGGCGGTTCTTACTCAACAGGGACATCCAATGGCATATCACAGTGAGACATTGTCTGAGACAGTTCGCAAGTATCCCACCTATGACAAAGAAATTTATTCCATTGTGCAAGCCTATCGACAATGGAAGCATTACATTTTGGGGAAGGAAACAATCATCCACACAGACCACTGGCCCCTACAGTTCATACAGACACAAGGGAAGTTGCAGAATGATCGCCATCAGAAGTGGTCCACATATCTGCAACAGTTTCATTTGAACATCAAGTACAAGAAGGGTAGCACCAATAATGTTGCAGACTGCCTCAGCCGACCACCGATCGTGGCGCTCACCATAGTGCTCAACTCTTGTGGGCACGAGACTTCTGATTGGCCGCTTCTCTATGAGAGTGACCCAGAATTTGGCCACACTTACAAGGCACTCTTGGGGGGTACGCAAGTTCCAAATTTTCACCTCCAAGATGCACTTTTATGTCATCTGGGACACCTTTGTGTTCCTTCAAGCGAGCGTGCCAAGATGATATGGGAAGCCCACTACAGTCGCGTCGCTGGGCATTTCGGGGTCGAGAAAATAGTAGCAATACTACAGAAGTATTTCTATTGGCCGAACCTTCGAAAGGATGTCAAGAAGCACATCAGATCTTGCACTGCTTGTGCCATTGCCAAACCGACCATCAAGAAGCAAGGCCTATATACTCCACTACCTACCCCTAGTCGACCTTGGGAATCCATCTCCATGGATTACATGTCGAGCCTGCCTTCTACTAAGAATGGAAATGACTGTGTTTTTGTGGTCGTTGACAGATTCTCGAAGATGGTCATTATGGCAGCCTGTAAGAAGAATATCACAACAGAAGCCATTGCTAAAATCTTCTTTGAACGAGTGTGGGTGCACTTTGGGATCCCACAGTCTATCATATCAGATCGAGATAGCAGGTTCCTCAGCACATTTTGGTCCAGCCTCTGGTCAATGTTGGACACAAAACTCACCAAGTCCACAGCTTTCCATCCCCAAACAGATGGCCAGACAGAGGTCGTCAACAGAATGATTGTACACATTCTGCGCATGTACAATTCAAAGAATCCACGCACATGGGACGAGAGCCTCCCTTATGTACAACATAGTTATAACCGGGCTCTCCACAGTTCAATTGGCCATAGCCCCTTTCAGGTGGGCTTGGGATTCCGGCCACTATGTCCCATTGACGTAGCCATGCCATTTGCAGCTGCTCAGGCCGATTCAGCGCACGTCCAGTCTGAAGTTGACAAAGCAAGTAGCTTCATCGAGCGCATTCAACACATCCGCCAACAGGTTCATGATATATTGGACAGAGCCAATGCGAAGTACAAGCAGTGCCATGATCAACACCGGGTGCCACACAACTTCCGGGTGGGCGACAAAGTATGGCTGCATTTGCAGAAGGAGCGCCTCACTGGACCTCACCGCAAGCTTCGCCCGCTCTGATACGGGCCGTACACCATCACCAAGGCTGTAGGTAACAATGCCTTCGAGCTTAGTATTCCACCATTCCTTGGTCTGCACCCAGTCTTTAATGTGGATCGCCTTCGTCCTTACTTTCCACCTCTACTGGACACCTCGGACATTGCAGAACAACTCACACCAACAGAGTTAAACCCAGACTGCATGGAACAGGCCACCACAGATTGTATCATGGACATGCAAATCAAGAACGCTCGTCAACAGCAGATCCAACTGTATCGGGTTGTCAAAGCTGGCCAACTCCTGCACCAAGGAAAGTGGTTCACCAGGGACCAAGTTCAGCAGAAATTTCCTCATCTCATGGAGGAACTTAACGCAATGGGGACCATTGCGTCCTAAGGGGGGAGGAATGATCCAGGTGGATATTGGTGGCCACCCACCTATTCCACTTGGCCCCCCACCATTGTCTCTTTCAGTTTTTCAGTTTCGGCATAACTTACTATTTTTAGCAGTTTTTCGGGTCCTGAACTTCCAGAGCCGTTTTGAGGCCCTAAACGACGTTTTTTGGGTATCAAAGCACCAACGAATTTGATCATCAAATTCGGCCCGACATCTGTAGTCCTCGGATAGAGCTTTCTAATGATGTATCATGTGCGTCAAACGGAGATAGTATGCCAAAGTTACGTCCCTGGGAAGTTGAAACATCAATTTACCCAAACGGGGCCCATAGTTTTGGCGCTTCATCTCCTAGGGTTAGCTTTTTGGATGTTTAGGGTTCTCCATTGTTTCTCAATAATAAATAGGCCTTCGAGCCTCATTGTAACATAGTTTAGAGGCCTGTAGCCGCCACATCTCTTCTCAGAGATAGCTACCAGTGCCCTAGCTAGTTTTATTTCCATTCTGTCTATAAGCAAATTTCAGTTCTTTGATATTAATGAAATGAAGTGTTATTTCTGCTGCATCTCTGTATTTATGGTTATATGTTTATTCTGTTGCATTCCTGCATAAATCCGGATCATTGATTCTCTATACCAGGATAACTTTTTAGTTCTCATATATTTTTCTAATGCATCTACAACATTCTTCAAAGTGTCCACCTTCCCAACAACACCTTCTTGTCTTCAATCATATCACTCACAAAGTGATATTGAACATTGATATGCTTTGTATTTGAATGATAAGTAGGGTTCTTCACCAAGAAAAATGCATTATCACTATTGAAATATATCCTTATATCTGGTTGTACCTACCCCATACTTGAATACAATATCTATAACGAAACTACTTCCTTACTTGCATGAGTGGCTACCATGTATTCAACTTATGTAGTTGAAAGTGCCACTACAAAATGTTCTTGCTCATCCAATTGGAAACTCCTCCAAATAGGTTGAACATATACCCACTTGTCAATATTTTATGCTCCAGATATCTAGCCCAATATCTGTCAACAAAGTCATGTATGTCCAAGACTCTATCTAGTCTCAAAATTCCTTGGTAACAAAATCCATTATCAGTACTACTACACATAGACCTGAAAACCCTATTTACTATTGTCCAATTCTCCCTCCCTAGTTTTTACATATACTTATTCAATACTCTCATTGTATGTCCAATGTTTGATCTAGTACAAACCATTGCATACATCAGATTTCCAACTCCACTAGCATATGGAACACACATCAGATTTCCAACTCCACTAGCATATGGAACACGAGAGATGTAATCTTCCTCTTCCTATGTCTAGTTGGGAAACTAATCTGCATATAAATTTACATCTACATGAATAGGGACCTTCACCAATTTATTTTTCTACATATTAACCTCTACAATATTTTCTTGACATACTTTCTCTGACTTAACCAGGGTTTCCTCTTTTTTTGATCTCTTTTAATTTCCATGCCCAAGATACAATTTGTAGCATGGAGATCCTTCATTTCAAATTTAGAGGAAAAATAATTTTTCAATTCCTAGATGATTTTCTTATCATTTCCAATCAACAAAATATCATCCACATACAAGACCAAATACATAACATGATTTCCAACTAATTTTAAAATTGCACTATTAAACACATATGAAAATGTGGACAAAAGATACACTTTGTATGCATTTTATTCACAAATATCTACATTTTATACATTGTGTGATGACCCTTGGTTATCGTATTCCAAGTGGTATCTTAGACTCCATTAATTGTTCACATTTCACACCATAACCCACTAGAGAATTTGGCGGAAATTCCGACGGCCAATTTGTCGCTATTCCGACACATATTCGTCGCAAGAGCGACAGTTCAAGGGCGGACAAACCGTGGTTTCTCCTGCCGTCGCCGTTCCGACGCAAGTAAAAAGTGTCGCACTATCGACACTTATTCCGACGTTCCGAACAGCCGTCACTCTTCCGACGTCTCACAAACCGTCGCGGCTCCGACGTTTTAAACGTGGTTCTTCAGCGACTCGTGTATTCATGGAGTTAGATTAGCAGTAGTCCAAAGCGTTTCGCGTCTTCAACACGCAAGCTGTCGCAATTCACGACAGAAAACTTGATCAGGCGTTTTGGGCGTCACTCTTAAACGTCTGGAAGATGTGATGCAGCGATATGGTCAGCGTTTGGGCAGTAAATACTCTTCCGACGTTTTCATACTGTCTCTCTTCCGACGTTTCTGGGTTGTCGCAGTTCCGACGTTTAACACGTCGCGCTTCCGACGTTTTCATACTGTCTCTCGTCCGACGTTTCTAGGTTGTCGCAGTTCCGACGTTTAACACGTCGCGCTTCCGACGTTTTCATACTGTCTCTCGTCCGACGTTTCTGGATTGTTGCAGTTCCGACGTCTACAAGGCGTCGGTAGACCGACGGAGGGTTCAATTTTAAAAAAAAAAATTAAAATTTTAAAAGACGAGAAACGCTGTTTTGAAGATATTATATGAAGTAAAACAGTCCATGAAAGTGAAATAGCAGTATGTAGAATAGTAAAGCAACAGATAGAGTACCGACGTCCATTGTTCCAAATACAAATTAAAGTACCCAAAACCCTCCAATAGTGAAGTAAAACAGTCCATGAAAGTGAAGATATTATATGAAGTAAAACAGTCCATGAAAGTGAAGATATTATATGAAATAAAACAGTCCATGAGAGTGAAGATATTATATGAAGTAAAACAGTCCATGAAAGTGAAATAGCAGTATGTAGAATAGTAAAGCAACAGATAGAGTACCGACGTCCATTGTTCCAAATACTAATTAAAGTACCCAAAACCCTACAACAGTGAAGTAAAACAGTCCATGAAAGTGAAATAGCAGTATGTAGAATAGTAAAGCAACAGATAGAGTACCGACGTCCATTGTTCCAAATACAAATTAAAGTACCCAAGACCCTACAACAGTGAAGTAAAATAGTCCATGAAAGTGAAATAGCAGTATATGAAGTAAAACAATCCATGAAAGTGAAATAGCAGTATGTAGAATAGTAAAGCAACAGATAGAGTACCGACGTCCATTGTTCCAAATACAAATTAAAGTACCCAAAACCCTGCAACAGAGAAAAACGCTAATCATAATCATGTGAGGAGTGTGATATGTCCAAAATATAAAAAGACCATCGGACCATATCAATAAACCAGTAACATAGACCAGCATCGCTAGTTTTGAAGGCAGAGTGATAAACATTAATCATTTTTTTTTTCACAAGAGGAAAAACGCTGTTTTGAATATATTATATGAAGTAAAACAGTCCATGAAATCATTACATTTTCACATCTGAAGATTGGAACCCAAATATACATCCAGAAAAGTGGAAGTCCCACCCCAGACAGTGATAGAAAAATACCCCATGTCACATACAAGGACTTGATATAAAACCCAGTAACGGTCCACATGGAGATTATCGACAAATCTGAGAAAGCATCCAAATATGCCCAAGGCATCTATAAGAAAGTGAAATAGCAGTATGTAGAATAGTAAAACAACAGATAGAGTACCGACGTCCATTGTTCCAAATACGAATTAAAGTACCCAAAATCCTTGAACAGAGAAAAACGCTAATCATGTGAGGAGTGTGATATGTCCAAAATATAAAAAGACCATCAGACCATATCAATAAACCAGCAACATAGACCAGCATCGCTAGTTTTGAAGGCAGAGTGATAAGCATTAATCATTTTTTTTTCACAAGAGAAAAAACATTGTTTTGAATATATTATATGAAGTAAAACAGTCCATGAAGTCATTACATTTTCACATCTGAAGATTGGAACCCAAATATCCATCCAGAAAAGTGGAAGTCCCACCCCGGACAATGATAGAAAAATACCCCATGTCACATACAGGGACATGATATAAAACCCAGTAACGGTCCACATGGAGATTATCGACAATCTGAGAAAGCATCCAAATATGCCCGAGGCATCTATAAGAAAGTGAAATAGCAGTATGTAGAATAGTAAAGAAACAGATAGAGTACGTACCGACGTCCATTTTTCCAAATACAAATTAAGTACCCAAAATCCTTGAACAGAGAAAAACACTAATCATGTGAGGAGTGTGATATGTCCAAAATATAAAAAGACCATCAGACCATATCAATAAACCAGCAACATAGACCAGCATCGCTAGTTTTGAAGGCAGAGTGATAAACATTAATCATTTTTTTTTTCACAAGAGAAAAAACGTTTTTTTGAATATATTATATGAAGTAAAACAGTCCATGAAGTCATTACATTTTCACATCTGAAGATTGGAACCCAAATATCCATCCAGAAAAGTGGAAGTCCCACCCCAAACAATGATAGAAAAATACCCCATGTCACATACAGGGACTTGATATAAAACCCAGTAACGGTCCACATGGAGATTATCGAAAATATGAGAAAGCATCCAAATATGCCCGAGGCATCTATAAGAAAGTGAAATAGCAGTATGTAGAATAGTAAAGCAACAGATAGAGTACCGACGTCCATTGTTCCAAATACAAATTAAAGTACCCAAAATCCTTGAACAGATCAAGAAAAACGCTAATCATGTGAGAATTCAAAGTAAAGTTAATCTATTAACATTGTGAATAAAATTACACCGAAGTCAAAAACATTTCCTGGCCATACTCATGGCAAATTTGCCATCAAAAAATCAAAAAATTAAGAAGACTGCCCTCATACGGGGAAACCAGTCTTGAACGTTTAATTTACAGAATTCAAAAATATTACTTAAAGGTCCAGCACAGTAAAATAAACTAAAATCAGCGCAATTAACTGGGCCTGCTAAGCAAGAAAAACAAATTAAAACCCGCTCAGACCCGCCGGACGGGTGCATTCTTCCTGCGTTTGGGCCTCCTCGCGGAAGACCACAGTGACTACGAAAATTTTGTGATTCGCGGGCGGGGTCGAGGAGTGCAATCGAGAAAATTGCGTAACCGACGCGTGGAGCGTGGGAGAAGGTGAACAGCCTCGTCGGGGTCTTTGGATGGAACGCGCGGGATTGATGCCTCTGGTGCTCCCCGCCGGCCCGCGTCTGTCGCGCACGCGAGGGCATGGGTGCGATCGCGGTGGGCACGCGAGAGACGAGCGATTTCGGTGCCAGAGGGAACGGGGACGGAGGTACGAACGAGAGAAATGGAAATATGCAGCAAAGTCTAGGCAGAAGTTCCGCTGGCCACTTCTCCTTGTCATCGCAGTTACCAGACAGTGTAATCCAGCAACCGGCTTGTCTGAAAAACCATGGCTAAACGCCATTTTTTATGTCGACCCGTCTGCAATGCAATCAAAGGACGGCCGTCATAATGAATCTCTGATCATTAATAATGAGAGCCGAAGGCCGGATCAAATTGGAGCGTGCGGAATCGCTCAGAGGAGTGGAGGTCCGATCTTGAACAATGTTAAAAATTAATTAATCTAGATTTGATGTGAAAACTTAATTGAACAGCGTTAAATGTTAATGTGAATGATATGAAATCGCCATATCCATGTCCCATCACCTTAAACGCCATCGAATGCACCCGCAGCCGGGAGCAGGGCAAGTTTTATTGAGGACACGTGGCAGAAATTGATTGGAGCGGATCTTTGTTTGGGCCGCTCGCGCAGTGGAAATCCGGACCCGTAAAATATTAGGGCGAATTTGATAAGAAATTCGCGTCACATAATTGGCCGACGTCAGCAGGCTATTTTGGAACGCGAATTTGGTTTGAATTATGGTTTATCGCCGTTTGAAGTCCGGCGGGCTCGACTTTTGAACAATTCTCTTATAAAATTTGTGTTGGTTTTCTTTGATAATACACATATTAAAATCCCGCTTAATAAAGAGACAAAATTGTTGTGCTTTCGGAACCTGACCCGAGGATTGGACATGAGTTAACAAAAAAAAGGATAGCGGAACCGGACCCCATGCACCGTTAGTCGAGCCCTCTCTCGAGCACGAGCGATTACACAAGGCCCAAAGTTTGCCTCATATTACGCACGCTTTGGGCTGAGGCGGGTATTTCCTAGCGAAAGCGAGTTCCACCAGAATGCGACACGTGGCCGAGGCGACACGACAAACAACGAATTTAACCCACGCCGCCATGGGTCAAAAAACAACGTTTAGAGCGAAAAGACGCGAGGTGCCCAGGAAGTCGTTGATTTGGAGAAGGGCCATCGGACGGTGGTCGCACGGTGAACTTGCCCGGAGGTTAACTAAGGTGTGCGGAGGATAGCCAGGTATGATACGAGTGTTTGATTGGTTATTGATATATATAGGTGGGGCCGGAGTATAAATGAAATTGTTTAATTAAACGATTGGCGGATAATTAGCATAAGTCCGGAGGGTGATTGTTGTAAGGGTCAGGTGGTGAAATATAGAGCCGAAAGTTCACTACAAGTTATTTATTTAAAAAGAAACGTGGAGTATAAATACAAAGTGTTGAAAGTTAAACATTGGTTATAAGGATTGGAGATAATATAAAGTCTGGGAATATAAATTAAAGTCCAACCATTGTGGATAGTATTTATTTATCAAATTCTACGAATTTGATAAATAAACCTGAAGAAAGAAGAAGTCAATTAAGACCTCAGGGCTGGAGGAAAAAGAACGGGGTACACCAAGGGAAAAATGTTGACACGGCGATTGTAGACACACCGACTCTCCTTGGGGGTCCAATTTCAGTTTTGTTGCGTCACACGATGATCTCTCTTCTCCGGCATTTACTTGTATTGAAGATCACTATTCTAGGAATAAGGAGTTATTTTCTCCAAAAATAACCCTAGCCAAACATTGACAATGCATCAAGGATATCTTTCTATGCTTCATAAGCACATTTGTTCTACTTCTAAATCATGTCTTGGAAGTGGTTGTTGTACTGGAAATTATTCACCAGTTGGTTTCATACCAAAGTCTTTTTCACATTTTCAGCATCCAATACATGAAAAAGATAATGGTTTAAAACAACCTAAATATTTGAAATTTTGCAAGAATTGTCACGGCACACTTTGAATATAAATTTTGAAGTCAAGTGCATGATGTTTGTATAGGATCAAGTGTCATTTTTGAATACCAAATGTTTCACAAAAAACTTCTCAACATGCTACCCCTACGATAAGGATTAAATGACAATATTGCATCAACTATTTCCATAATAAAAAGTGCACCTCGGCCATAAGACTAAACAACTACAAATGTTGTAGATCTAACAAGACCACACAATCAAATGTATTCCACAAGGCCAATACGTATGAAAAATGAAAAGGAGTTTGCAACCAAAAATACCTTAGGCAACTAATTCAATTAGATACACCAAACCATCAGCAAAAAGGAAAACCAGACTACTCAAAAAGGCAAGCGTTTACCTCCTTTGACAAAATTTTGAGTTCGAAACAAGGGCCTTTATTGTCTTGTCAATGCCCCTAGTAATTTGAATGGGGTTTGCACTCGCTGCAACAACCTAAACAAAAAGGTTTCATTTCAAATTATTTTCCACAAATTTAAGATACAACCATTATCGGTTTTGTATTTCCTAACAAGCTCATAAATTTTGACAAAAGAACCAAAAATTTTTTTAATACCCGATAGCAATTTTTTCACTCAAAAAACTATCTTAGACTCAATAAACCCAACCCAAAACTAAAAAACCAAACACCATAAGACCCTACAAAAATGAATAGATGATCTTAATCCAAGTACCATCGACAAAAAGTTACCTTTACACCCTCACTTATTAAACCCTGTCTTTGTTGAATTTTAACTTCAAGCTGCGCAGCAGTAAGGACGGATGCAGCGACAACATTTTTTTGGAGGTTGCTTGCATGCCATCCAGAAATTTAATTCAAAGCATTTAAAATTCCCTAAGTTTTTTTGTAGACGGCCACGACCATATTTCGTATGTGATTGTATTTAAACACAACAACAACATTAACGCAATTCACCAACCGGGAAATTAAACAAACGGAAATTTACACCGAATGCTTTGTAAATTCAAAAGGAGGACACGTGGAGCATTAATATTGGATCGCATGAAATTGAAGGGAATCTGAAAACCTGCAAAAACCGGACCCGAATTTTTTATAGGGCACATTGGATTGAGAATTCGAGTTAAAAATTAGGCGTACGTCGGCATCCCATTTTGGAACGCGAATTTGGTTTGAAATTCAATCTATTTAGACTTTTGAAGTCCGACGGAAAGGGTTCTTTAATGTTTTGATAGTTTAATATATACATATGTTATATATATATCATATGCGAAATGAAAGGTGGGCCATAGAATTTAGTTTTAATTTTTATTTTTTTTAAATAGGGTTTATTATAATATGTTTTATATGTTCCGGCATATAAAAATAAAAAGGTCGAAAAAGCTTGGTAGTTTTTTTTATAGACAGTACGTAAATTTTTTATTACATAGCAGTGTGTAAAAAGTGAAAAATTGAGTGTAACTTTTTAAGTGTGTATGCACAACGGTTGCGAAAGGAAAAAACACGAGAGTGTCTTAGAGACAAGAGTATGTTTGTTTTGAACAGACGATGAGTTGGTTTTATGCACTCGCGTTTTGCTGAGCGATCATAATTTTGTAATCCCTCTCGGTGAGGAAGTAGTGTAATAGTGAGTTATTGAAGGGAATAGAAGTTTGTTTTCAAAGTATTGAAACTCTTGTCTCTTGTCAAAGAAATTTTTTATTTTTCTGTGTGTTAGAGGAAGGGAGATTGTATGGGTGGTTCTTATGAATCAACCAACCATTCAGAACATGCTCATCAATCCAAACCATAAGTATTATGTGACAATATTCAAGCGGTGCACTCAATCGGATTTCAAGCTATGTTAGAGAAACCCTAAACTCTCACTTGAAAATAGGTGAAATGTGGCACCACTCGGAGATTGACATGTGCCAATTGGTACAAGTGGTAGACAATTGGCATGCTCAAACAACGAGGTGATGCGGGAATGACATGAGGGAGAAAATATCGGAAAAGCCCCAAATACGGAGAACTAAAGCTCATCACCAACTCGAGATTGACAACTTTACATGATGTAACCTATGAAATCGTAAATGGAGAAATCATAGTAACAATAAAGTAACCTATGTAACAATAAAGTCGGATTCATCCTGGAGTGGTAATGGGAGAAATCATAGTGAACAACAGGGAAAACATGCATAGTTGCTTACAATCAAATAGATGAAAAAAACACATACAAAAAAACCTAGATAATAATCGTGCACAAGCTTAATATTGAATTATAGACTCATGAAGGAAACTTACAAAATGTCAAGCGCAAAAGAAAAAATATCCTGGACATGACCCTGGTTGACAAGTTGTATTGCTCATGATGCAAGAGGATTTGTACCTGCACTGCCAAGTCAATCAAAATCCATCATTATCTATACAATAAATACAAGTAATTGATGTAGTATTTTTACTCTAAGATGCATTCTTATGATAATGTTAGAACATATGTTGAAAATGTCAAAACATACCTGAATAAGCTCCTCTTCGTTTCAAGAACAATTTATTGGAGTCGCATGAACTTGAAACAAGCCTCCCACGATCTGAAAGAGTAGCAACTAAGTCAACAGTGACTTTTTTGTTGCTACGTTGGATCAAGGGAGGTTTGCTCCAAGATTAAATCGCTCCAATAAATTATTCTCTACTAAACAGGGCCAACCACGTGAAGGTGGAAGCTCTTATGGCCCTCCCCCCCCCCTCACATCACTCTCAATTCCCCAATACCCAATCTATATTTCAATTTTTACTTTCATGAGCATAAAAAAAAATATTCAATAACTAGTAAAAAAACAATTCAACAAAAAGTACGCAAGGAAACATTGCAATTAATGCTTGACATAAAAATATTATGATAAATGAGTTTTTTATATAATGCAAAAAACGTTCCAAGTATGGTAACGTTTGTCTTATAATAATACAATATTTTACATTGTCAAATTTTCTTTTTCTTCTTCCTATTTTAAAGCTCCTAATTACATCATCAATATCATCGTGCTCTGCTCCTGTTTCGTGCCTTTCAACCCGCACTGCTGACCTAGTTGCGTATTCACGATGTCTGGGCTCATCCAGTGACGGGGCATCGCCTACAAAAATAGATAATATTAAATTTTAATTGTCGGTTTTTAAATATCATTGAACTAGTTCGGTAATATTAATAAAAAAATTGCAATGAGATTATTTACCTGGTGCACCAGTTGTCGCCGCTGACCTAGTTGCATTGTCACGATGTCTGGTCTCATCCAGTGACGGGGCATCGCCTCCAAAAAGAGATAATAATTAAATTTTAATTATCAGTTTTTAAATATCATTGAACTAGTTCGGTAATATTAATAAAAAAAATTGCAATGAGATTATTTACCTGGTGCACCAGTTGTCGCCGTTGGGACTGTTGCCCTGTCTTCCTCTCTGGTGGTAAGATCCTCAAGGGAAAAATTCTCTGTCATATAAACAAAAAACGTTATAAGGACAACCATCAAGGTATAATTAGAAAAAATTATAAGTGGAAATTAATTACCGTCACGGCCCTCACTGATAGCAGCATTGTCGGCCTGGTCCCCACTACAATGATCAGGTTGCACGAGAGGATCATCTACATCTGGCTCTAAAACTGGGTTATTTGCCTCGTTGGTAGTGTTGCTCCCCTGATTTAAACAAAGTTGTTAGACATTAAATTTATGGACGAAAACAAAAATATTGAAAGGTTAATGTTTTACCTTATCAGGCATTGTAGATCTTGGGACCTACCCCAAGCTTCTGCGACGTTCAACTACAGCTTGATAGCCAAAACGGAAAGCAATATTTTTATCTTCCTCTGTAGTTATTGTTCCAAAGTCATCACCCTACATTATATATGATTGTGTATTTTTAATCATATATGATAGGATTACAAAAATGTTGGAAGGCGATACAATTAATTATAAGATGTTTAGCTACTTAATTACAATTCTTGCAGCTAATTTCAAGTAGCCACCCTGGCCGAGCTTGTGATGGCCTTTTTTCTCTATCCTAGCTTTGGTTGCCTTTGAGGTGTCAGGCAACCTAGCATCAAAAGATTGAAGTCAGATATGACGTAGCACACTTTTATTTTAGACATAAAGAAAATTAAAGCGATTGAATTAAAGTTGTAATTTACCTTGCGGGTCCAGTTGGCATTTTTCCTTCTTTCTTTGCCCTTTTCTCTTTTCCGTCATGGATGAGTGCTCTCCACTCACTCTCTGAAACTGCGAGAGGACGCTCATATCTAGGGTTAAATTGCAATTTCGTCCTATAGGTGTCCCTGGTATATTTCAAATATTTGCCGGCTACCTGAGCCACCGCTTTTCTGTCAAATGTGCCGACCCCAAAAAGGGCTTCTAGATAATCTAGAAGTTCTTTTTTCAGGTTGGAATTCTGGGAATTCCACCCTGTACGTATGGTTGGGCCAAAAATTACCAACGCATGGCTCTCCAGAATCCTGTCGAACTCATTGTTTCCTACACAGAATAAAACCAAAAGAAAAAGAAGATATTATCATTAATTTAAAAATAAAAATCATGATAAATATGTTTTAGATAAAGTACACGAAATAGTTAAAATATTAAAATTTACCTGGGAGTTGTACATGCTTTTTAGGGACACCCTCATCATTCACCAACAACGTGCCATTAATGGTCCCTGTGGAGCTGACACGTGTAGCTCCAGGAAACGCAATAATGTAGCTGGCCATATCAGCCTCATCATTGCCAACACGTTCAGCAGTTGGCTGGGTGTCGGCTTGGGCAGGGTGTGTTTCTTGGCTAGCACCTAAAGGAGTAGAAGGTGTACGAGAGGGTTGTTGGGCAATCTCTTGCCCTTGTGTCCCACTACCACCAACACAGGGTTCAGCAAATGCCAGAAAACGCTACATACAAAAGAACTTTTTGTTAGTTTAGTCAATGTAAAAATTAAAAATCAAACTATCACAATTCATCTCATGCAGAACAAAAAAAATATCCTTTTGAATTTTTATTATTACCTGATATCTATTTAGCTGCCTCATAAGATTTTGTATCCTCTCTTCTGTTTCAGGTGTTTGAGGCGCATCTATCAAAGCATTAAATTCCGACGTTGCATCTCGTGCCTTTTTTTGCAACAACAACACTGGAGATAGGGATGAAAAAAGCTCTTCCTCAAAGAGGGAATCATCAGGCGTACCATGGCTAGGTGTCTGCATATTTGAACACAATTAATATTATTTCAATTATGTAAATAACTAAAATACCTAAAGATAGAGCAATGCTGGCACTTTACATGTTCTTCCGCTGGCCTCTTTCCGCGATCATCCTGTCTCGGGGTTGTTCCTGCACTGCTCTGATCAGTCTGCTACATTGCAATAAAATTATAAATGTAAAAACTTGAAAACAATATCTAACTTGAAAACACAAAATGAAAACTGAAATAATTTCTAATAAGACACCGGAAGACAGAGTTAGAGTTTCAAATATGCCTTGCATTGAATTCAGTCCTGGAAACATGTCATTGCACATTAAGGCACCCAAACATTCAATCCACAAATGATATGTTTAAGTAGGCTTCTCCTATTCTAGGAAAACACCATACCTATAATGCATTCACTTGCATGTATAAAGGGAAAGGAAAACATGTTTTCATACAACGGTGACAAAGGCATCTTGGGGAAAGGTATCTTCACTTTTTATTTATGTTGTTCACCCACACCACTCTCGTGTTTTCACTAATCCTGTTTTATCATTTTTGGATTCAAATTAAGTTAAGGCCTTAAATATTTTTTGACCTTTCGGTGTAGTTTTTATAAGTGGCATGTATGGATTTTCCATTAATTCTGCACTTTTTCTCTTCATGCGCATGTTTCCCTGGAAATCAAATGCATGATTTAGTCCCATACATTTAACAAGTTGTTGGATCAACTCCATAGGAAATATCATGTTTCCTATTCAATCAAAATTTATCTCAGTTAGGGTAGGTAGAAAGGTTTTCCCTTTGTATTAATAGGGCACTTCTAGCTTGCATTTTTATTATATCTTTCAAATTTAGTGTCGTTTCAATTAGGGCATGATTTTTTGTAACTTTCAAGGTGAGAATGAACAAAGACAAATTTTTGTGATGGATGACTGTATATGACTCCATGGCTAGAGGAAAAGGCACTAATCTACTTCTTCAAATATCTATATTTCTCATTCACCTCATACGAAGATGGTCCCTGATTTTGAGCCAAATGTTGCAGCAAAAAGTTCCCCCCCTCCATAATTTGATAGTCAATGGAAATTTCTTAAATTGATGATGGGGAAAGATTATGGAACATTGGCACATACATGTGTAATGGAATTCCAAGATCATGATATATGTTTGCATATGTTTATGACAATGTTCCACCAAGTCCCCTGGAGGTGGGAGCGAGGGGACGAGGGAGCGCGGGAGCGGCCTATGCAAAAGCTCCCTACCAATTTTCAGGAAACGTGGGGGGACGTCGGGGTCATAAAAATTATAAAATTTAATATTTAAAATGCAACTATATTTTTGCAAGGAATGTATATACAGTCATCATACACTTGCATCATGAAAGATAAATCATAAATGATAAAATTACAAATCGATGAATGATGAATCATATAATTGAAACAAATTTAAAAGTTAAAAGTTAAAACATACATCATACAATCATGCATGTAAGTTTGCAAGTTTGTAACTATATAATCATTAATGTAACTACTAACAATGTACAATGAAAATAAAGTTTAAGATATCATATGACATATTATATCAAGATTCAAAATAGAGTTTAAACTGAAGTTTACAACTCAAGTCTGAAACATAAAACTTAAACTCAAATAAGTTATGTCTGAAACATAAAACATAAAACATAACATATGAATATCAAATGATATCATCATACTGATAAATGAGCATAAATGCTCAAGTTAATGCCCCACTAGTCTCTGCATCCAACTTCTGCACGAATATATCAAGATCAACCATGTCACCATCGGAATCAGAATCACTTGGATTCTCAAATATGCTAAGTGGCACATCAAATTTTAACACGGAACCATAAACTAAAAGGGGCGGTGAGGGGACGTGAGGGGGTGTGAGGGAAACATCCCCTAGAAGTCCCCAAGACCCCGGAGCGCGAGGGGGCGAGGAATCTAGACCCCTAGGTGGGGGGGCGAGACCCCGTGTAACACTGGTTTATGGAGGTGGTGGAGAAAAAAAGAGCTCAAATAGAGCTGAAATTTTTCACATAAAAAGGACCGTGGGCTTGACTAATGGTTCCATTTAAAAAATGATATCTAGATAGAGAATAAGTGTAGCATGCAAACATGCATTGAAAATCCATCTGAGTTTGCATTGTATTACTTGTGATGGATTCAAATTTGGGTTTCAAAATGCCAGGTTATGGCATGATTTTGTCGAGAAACCCTTAGTTGGATTCTCATGTTGGTTTAATTTATATTTTAAGTTTGTTTTGCAATCTTTGGGTGATAATAACTCATGAACTAGGTTACCAATGTGTAACAATCATATTTCAAGAATAAAGTTGTGATTTTTTTATATTATTATTATTATCTATTAGCTACGAGTATTGACACCTAATGCCTGGAATTTTGACATCTTGATAGCATGGATAATTTCGAAAATGTTTCTAGTAATGTTAACATAATAACTATCATTACATGTCTTCACTTTTTCACCATAATAGACCTGTGATATGGACTCATCACACAACTTCATATGCTATGTCCCAACAAGTTCAAACTGGTTGAACCTACCTCATAGTGTGGTTATTAAGGACAAGTTGCTTGATATATAACTCGATAGCATAGACCACGTTGCATTTCTAAAAAGAATCCTCAAGTGTAAAAAAAACTTCACAATATGTTCTACTATAAAGCCTTTTGGGATACCTGAAATAATATATGTATCATTGATGAATTTTAAAGTATGACAAGATCCAGAGGGAAAGGAAATCAATGGAAGAGTGATCCATCAATGAGAACCTAGAATTTAGCATCAGATGAGTTAGAGTCTAGGAAATTGAAACCCTATAATTTTAATTAATGATGAAGGACATCACATAGGTAATTATATTTTCATGTAGAATAATCTGTTAATTCAAATTTAAACTACATAATATGAAAGGCATACCATAAATTTTTTCACGTAAGTCCAAACAACCTATAAAAAGGGAAAACCTTCTTTTTCCATGGGAAATAATTTACCTTTCCTTTTTCAAGGCAATCTAAATCACAAAAAATATGAACTATACTGCACACATTCTTGGATAATGTGAAAGTGGAAAAGGAATACCCTACACAGTGATGCACACATGTACATTTGAACACTAATAGATTTTTGTAGTTGAAATGCAATGCTTGTTTTCATTTAAATGTAGGGTTTTTAAAGCAGGGAGAAATAATGGCTGCCAAATTAATAAGCGTTTCTTTGGGAAAAATTTAAATCTTGTATTGAGTGATGAAGATAATAGAGGGTATTGAATCTTGATTCTTGACATCTAGAGAGAACCCTACAGCCTAACACAATCTAATGGAATTGACCAAAAAAACCCAAATAGAGTCAAACCTACTATAGGAGGAAGGGCCTGCAGTAAGAACTTACCATTTTGCAAGAGCTGAGGGCGAATGTTGTTCTGCAAGAGTTGAGGGCGAACGCTGAGGGCGAATGTTGCAAGAGGGCGGGGGCGAACGCGTAGATGCGGTTGCAAAGGGCTGATGCCAGAGTGCGAGGGCGAATGCGGGGCGAATGCGTTACGAAGAAAGGATTGAGAGATCAGGTGAATATTATTCTGCCGGCTGAGGCGAATCTTTGTTGCAAGAGCTCGAGACGTCAGAAGGCGAATCTTTGATGCCTGCCAAGAGGGCGGGCGAATGCTGAGGGCGAATGGTGTTCTGCAAGAGCGGAGGGCGAATGCGCGCGTGACATCAGACGTTAATGTAGCACACATGTACATTTGAACACTAATAGATTTTTGTAGTTGAAATGCAATGCTTGTTTTCATTTAAATGTAGGGTTTTTAAAGCAGGGAGAAATAATGGCTGCCAAATTAATAAGTGTTTCTTTGGGAAAAATTCAAATCTTGTATTGGGTGATGAAGATAATAGAGGGTATTGAATCTTGATTCTTGACATCTAGAGAGAACCCTACAGCCTAACACAATCCAATGGAATTGACCAAAAAAACCCAAATAGAGTCAACCCTACTATAGGAGGAAGGACCTGCAGTAAGAACTTACCATTTTGCAAGAGCTGAGGGCGAATGCTGTTCTGCAAGAGCTGAGGGCGAACGCTGAGGGCGAATGCTGAGGGAAAATGCTGTTCTGCAAGAGCTGAGCGCGAATGCTGACCGCAAATGTTGTTCTGCAAGACCAGAGAGCGAATGCGCGCGTGATATCAAACGTAGCTATTGCGACAAATACCAAACATTTTTATGTAGCGCGCATATAAGTTTCGAATTTTTATGTAGCGCCCATATAAGTTTGGTATTTTTATGTAGCGCGAAAATAACTGTCGCTATACCGACGGCGGAAGAGGCGTCGCTATTAGGACAGGCCTAAAGCAGTTACAATAGTAGGGAACTAACATTGTCATCGCCCCAGTCCTACTTGTGATTCATCTCCTAAGCAACACAGGTACAGTATGATACCTTGCCAATTGTCAATAACTAGCGATAGCCAATTACGACCACTGATATACAATGTGGTGTTGTTGCCGCTAAGTAATTGTAGCGGCGGTTGGAAATGGGATGGAAAAAATTTGGAAAATTTCGACATTTGAAATTGGCATTGGAAAACGAGGATAAAACCAGTGGAAATGTAGTAAAACGGTAACAACAGATTAGGTATCCAACATCCCCTCCCAAATCCGAAGGTATCTGAGGAGTCAAGAAGATGAATTCAATACAAAAATGAAAAAATGCATGGCAGCAATTGGTTGACTATGCTCTCTGAAATGATCGTATAAGGTGGAAGAACTCGAGGTCTCAACTGGCGATGGTTTAAGGATGACCACCAACATTGAAATACTCAGTGCGGTTCCTAGTACAATTCTAGATCTAGCCAGAAGTTGAAGTCTTATGTCATAGGAAGTGCTCCCAAATTCTTGGAAAATGGAGACCATTGAAGTATCAACTTAGAACACTTAGTGCAATTCCTGAAATAGTTCCAAATTTGGCTAGAAGCTGAAGTATTCTGCTAGAGGAAGTGTTATGAAAATAGATAACATTGAGGTCTCAAACTTCTAGTGATTTAAGGAAGGCCACCAACCAAAATGAATTCTCATGGGGAATTTCTTTATCTTTGGATACAATTATGAGTCTGGGTATGGATGACTCTAAATCTAGGCTTAGGTAGTAGGTTAAGATTGTGGCCCAAACTCGCTTGATGTATTTTTTAAGCTTGTATATGATCATCAATTCCCCCCTGTAGATACAAGGTGATAAGATGAAGAAATATCACCTGTAAGACATGTAAATACATAAGAAAAAATTATGTGGTATGAACAAAATATCTAATTGTTTGTTGAAGCCAATTTCCAAGAAGCGATCCTGCCAAAGTGAATCGTCGTTCTTATAGGGGGATTGTTTATGAAGCATATTTTTGAATGATGACTATTTTTATGACAATACTCACATGGGTGAAGATCAAAACAACGATCTTTCATGTGGCCAACTCAATTATACTGTTTCCATTTGAAAATCTGTGGTTGTGAATGAGGAACAGGAATATGCGAAGATGAGTTGTCCTGAATAAATCCAACACTCTGAAATTTGATGGGCTTTGATTAATATAGAATACAAAAGCAAACAACCTTGTCCTATTCAAGATTTATTATGTTTTTTTGTTGATAAGCTCTTCCCAAGGTCTGATGATGGGCTTGGGAAGTGCAGAATGAATTTTCTACATTTGCATGCAATTTTTCTTTTGCATTGGGCATTAAATCAACCTCAACCTCACTGATTTGATTATTTTCTACCTGTTGATGGGATTTACCTTAATATTAAAAAATGAGATTGTTCTGAACAAAAACAAGTTAGAATGATGTATTTTATATTGCAACTTGTCTTGTTCTAGTTGTGATTCGAGTTTCAAAAACTCGATCTTTTATTGTGCATTTTGCAGACAAGTTCTAATAGCTGAGAGATTTTCCTTGATTATTGTGATTGTGATTTTAGTATTAGTCATTATTAGAGTTCTCAATAACTCTAATAAATTGTCAATTTGAGTCATTTCAAAACTTCAAAAAAAAATCTTGCAACTCCACCCTTTAACAATCTATAAATCACAAAATAATGAGGAAAATAAATACCAACATGAGGTCTCAACACATCATGAATGGGAGGAAAAACCAAGCGTCATAAGAGACTTCAAAACACATACAACGGTGATTCGAGTTCAACGCATATATAATGGTGAATTTCCAATGATGAATGTACTAGAGTTCATGACCAACATATACACTAGAGTTCACTGACACATATACAACTATGATTTGAATTCAATGCATATATAATGGTGAATTTCTAATGATGAATGTACTAGAGTTCATAATCAACACATACACTAGAGTTCAATAGTGAATATCCAATGGATATACTAGATTTCAACAATGAATGTCCAATTCCATACCATGCTTTAGTTTTGAACTGATATTATATGCGCGTAGAGAATAATATATGAATGTTGATATGTTAAAGATCAACCAATTCCAAACTTTGTCTTATGGTTTTAAAACTCTATGACTTATATCACCTCCTCGTGCAAGCATATCAGTGGAAAAAAATCCCGCCAGAATGTATGCATACGAAAAAAATGGGAGAGCTATTCGCATACACCAACCACTAGAGAAGTTTCTTGTCTTTTCTCTTATGTTTTATTCTCAGTGCAATATTCTTAGAGGTTTTCATTCAAAGGGTATTAAACCATCCACTAGCTACACACCAACGTGCCTCCCCAACGTGTCAGGTGAAAGACTTGTTGAAAGACAAAATATCTGTTGGAAAAATGACCTTAATCTTTATAGTAGTGGAAAAAATATGGATGTTTGTGTGTTTGGGTCAACTTTGACTCTTGTGAATGCTACGTCTCCCAAAAAAAATGATGTTTCTTGAGTAGCAGGATTATTGGCTTAAGACTTGGCACATCGGTCGATCGTTCTTATTAATAGTACACGCCTTGCTTGTGTTCTTGGGTATTTACACACATGGTAATGAAGAATCCATGTAAGTCACATTGAAGACGGTGAGGTAGCGTATTGCATCGAAAGACATTGTTGAATAGAAAAACATAGCACCAATGGCGGAATGGGAATTTTGTGTTAGATGTTGAAGCATATACCTCAATGGCAGAGTTACCATCAATTCAATGTAATTGAAATCTTGAATGTTGGTAAGTTCTTTAACCATGTTGTTCTTTCAAATGAATATATATATTTCAAATGAATATATCTCTATTGCATCCACGGGGGAATTTAGGCCAGTCATTGACCAAGAATGATTTACAAGGTTTTCATCCTTGCTCTCCTAACCTCTCGAGCATGCAAACCCTCAGTCTGTTTATTGCAAGAACCTTCAAGGAGCATGGATTTAGGCCATCTTAAAGTTGGATATTTCTATGATTCCAATGTGTATTTCAGGACAAGCCTGACAGGGAGCACAAATTATTAGGCCAACGTATTTTAGGATTGGGATGAAAAGGATTTTTAATTAGATTAATACCAAGAAAACACAACTTAACATTCTTTGTGTTCGCTGGCATACATTGAGTGTATGGGAAAGATGTTATTATGATTGGCATACTGGTGTATAGAGAATGACTAGAAAACTAATGGCTTAAACTTGAGTAGGGAAAGAATTCTGCCACTCTGATATCATGTTAAGCACACATGAAAATGTAGACAAAATTTAGATAATTTTTGAATGAATTTTATTCACAAAGATATACATTTTATACATTGTCTAATGACCCTTGGTTTTAATATTCCAAGTGATCTCTTGGAATCCATTGACTATTCATATTCCACACCATAACCCTTAGTAGATTAGGTTTTCAACACACACAATGATCTACTTTTATCCTTGTGAAGGTGAGTCCCTATATATATATATATATATGTATCAAATTTTTTATACTAGATCCTTGGTGATTACTTTAACTAATAAAAGAAATTTTTCAACTTGCATACCGACTTTTTCTTACACTTCATTACAAATCATGTTAAACTAATTATTACAATGAGAGTCGGGGGTGGTGATTCAGTGTAATGGCCAATTTTAATCAACTTAAACAATTTAACAATCAATCAAAACAATAAACATAATCATGCATCATTAAAGATCATCATCATATCAACACTTGAAAACACAAGATGTACGTGGAAACTCTTACGAGAGAAAGCCAAAATTCTTTATCAGCCTCAGATTTTGATTACATTAATTTGCAGGCACCAACCTGCTAGAGAAACCAAACCCCAAAATAGATTTGTAGGCAACAACCACCAAATATGTGCTGACACCAACTTGCTGGGATAAAACCTCATTGAACCACCAACCTATGAAATGTGCAAGCACCAACTTGCAGTAGGATTCAACCTGATCAAGGAAGAAACCTTTGAAATACGGTGGAAAATTTTTCACAATATTTTAAATTGGATACATAAGCTCAAAAAGGAATCAATCCAACCTATTTTTCAATGATCAGTCTACAACATCTTCCACATATCAAAACATGTTCATGAGTTCTAGAGCATATTGACAATAGCCATGACCTCCTCTTCTCAAAAAATTGTCTTCATGACTGCGCAGGCCCGCCCTTTCAAATCACAAGAAAATTCTAACCATTTCCCCATTTTAAAATTAAATTTGGCCCTCAAAATAGCCCATACAAAAATTATAAACTCAATTGTCCTATAGAATGCGCCTTTCTAGTCTGCTAGCTACAAAATGCACCTTTCAGGCCCATGTTCGACAAAATGCACACTTGTGGTATATTAATAGCTTGAAAAAATGTAGTTCTGAGGGGAAAAAAAATTCAGCGAGCCCGACCGAAATCAAATCTGTGACCTCCCATGGTGCGAAAAAACTTAACATCAACTGTGCTGTCATATTACTTGGTAAATTAAATCAAACGAAACTGTTAAAAATTACATCAATCAAACTTGCCAACACCCACGGGGCCAATCAGATCACACAACAAAGATCCACTTCAACACCTACAATGCTAATCAAATCCTTCTAGCAGGTCTATGACATCTTAGATAGAGAAAATTATAAGTACAAATAACGTCATGACTAACAACAGGCGCCACACAAGTTCCAGGTAGATGACAAAGTATGGTTACATTTGCAGAAGGAGCATCTCTCTTGAGCCTACCACAAGATTCTCCCACTCCAATATGAACCTTACACCATCACTAACGCTATAGGGGAGAATTATTTTGAGCTTAGAATTCCACCATTCCTTGGTTTGCACCCAGTACTCAATGTGGACCAGTTGCGGCCATACTTTCCCCCATTGCTGGACACATTAGACATTGTTGAGAAGTTGATACCAACAGAGATAAACTCAAGCTCCATCGAACATGCAAAGAATAATAAGATCATGGACACACATATCATGAACACTCTCTAGCAGAGGATCCAATTGTATGGATTTGTCAAAGTTGGCCAACTCCTTCACTAGGGCAAGTGGTTCACCAGGGACCAGGTTCAATAGAAATTTCCTCACCTCATGGAGTCTCTGCACGCAATGGGGACCATTGCCTCCTAATGGGGGAGGAGTGATCAAGGTGTATATATGTTTCCACCCACCTATTCCACCAAGGCATCCAGTCAGTTTCATTAGTTTCCTTAATTATAGGACAATTTATTTTTTTTTGGACAGTTTTTTGGGTCCTAAACTTCCAGAGTTGTTTTGACCCCCTAAACGAATTTTTTTTGAGGTATGCAGTAGGACCATAAGAATAGGTGGTCCTGCTAAAAATCCCTTAGTACTCAGGGATATATTTCTAAGGAGGTGTCATAACGAAGATCATATGACCAAGTTACGACCCTGGGAAGTTGGTTGCCCAACTAACCCCAACAGGGCCCACAAACTCTTGGTGTTCCATCTCTCAGGATTAGGCTTTTGGTTGTTTAAAGTTTCCCTTTGATGTTAAATAATAAAAAGGTGCTTGAGCCTCATTGTAACACAATTCAAAGGCATGTAGCTTCCACATTTGTTCTCAGAGATAAGCTACCATCGCTCATACTAGTTTATTTCCATTTTGTATGTAAGCATATTTCAATTCGTTGATATTAATGAAATGAAGATTTATTTCTATTGCATATTTGTGTTTATGTTTATATTTTTATTCTGTTGTGTTCCTGCATAAGTTTGGATCAGTGGTATCAGAGCAATATTCTCTTTCTATGTTTTTCTTTGCATGTCCCCAACGAGGTCAAGGTATAAGCAGTTAGGGCTTGAACTGGTTGAACCTTTGAAAGACCAACCCCACAAACCCTGACGACCTCCCATGGAGGAAGAAAATAAATACGAGGGAGTAGGAGATGCTTTCAAAATATTGCTCGAATAATCAATCGAGCGAAAAAGGAACGTGATGATGGACAACTTTACCCAGATCCTTCGGCAACTACCCACATGCGACACATCTTCATCCAGTAGCCCCTCTGGGAGTAGCACTCCCTTTAAGGTAAAATTCAAATTTGACATCCCCATATTAGAAGGCCATATAAATGCAGATGCCTCAGATAAATGGTTAAATATTTTGGGAGGATATATTTCAATTCATGATTTTTCCAATAGGGAAAATATTACTTTTGCACTGCTCAAAGTCGCCCTCCACGTCAAGAATTGGTGAGAAACATACTGTGAGAAGAAGGATGAGAGGGAGCGGTTATTGTTTTTAGCCACACCCACTTTGAATTCCTTCTCAAATTCCATCAAGGAGCATTATTACCATGTTGATAGTTATGAAGATAAATATGTAAAGTGCACCACACTGCGGAAAGGAAGGGACTAAGACATGCCATAGTTCACAATTTTTTTTCATACCCTTCGCACGAAGTTGAGTATCAAGGATTATTATTTGCATCTCGTACTCAAGTACTTTGGCTATCTACATAAGTACATATAGGATGATATGGAGTTCCTAGAAATTTCCTCTCTTGATAGGGCTTATCGATATGCTTTCAAGATCGAGCAAAATTTTAAATAGAAGAAGAGAGAATTTGGATCTGTGAATATGAAGAAAGGGAAAGGTGCCCCCAAACCGCAGAACAAAGGACAAATCCAAGGCGTTGTGACCTAGGACAACCCACATGTTATATGCCATTTTATCGCATCTGGTCAATATGCCTTCAAACTAGGATCATTCACATCCTTGAACACCTTTTCATCATCCCTACATAAATCCCTAAGCATGACTCTCTCAAAACCTTAGATTTATTCCTTTAACTACTTCATTCGGTGTTTTTTAGTCCCAATGCACCCTGGCCCTTTAGAGACTAGTTTTCACCAGTAGGTTGGCCCTCACTAGATGTGCGTTGATCAACAATAGTTTGCCCCATGCTGGGGGTGCATTGATTCTAGAAATTTAGGAAAAATAAAAAGAATCCTAAAGCTTCTAGAGGTTATTATAACTATTTACATTGGATGAAAGTCTCGAATCCTATCATATCCTACCTTGGATATTTCACCCCTTATCCCTTGAGCTCATCCTCCCATCAAGAGTGGACCTCAATCCTAGATTGGTAAATGGATGAGAACTATTAACCTACTATCCTCTTCTATATATTTCCTGCCATCCACAAGCTAGAAGTTGGATTTTGGAAATAGATTCTACCCTCATTATTTTGCTATGAGAGTCATTATTCCATGCATTAGGGTGACATATAGGTACACATTGTGGCAAGGAAGGACAATTCAACTTGGAGGAGCTCTTCTGCAAGATCAACTTCTATATTTGGTTGTAACTCTCTCCATTTCTATTAATACAAAGAGTTCATTGTTTTCCTATATGTGATGTTATGATTTCATGTATTTTAATGCCATGTTGATCCATTGAATAAATTTATTGGATGATTCTACATATATTTTGTAGATCGATGGCTTGTGTTGTTTAATTTTGTAGGTTCTAATTATAGTGATCATAGCTAGGATTGGAGCGTACAAGCCAGAGAGGGGAGAAGCTCATGACATATACCAGATAGGATTCATCCCATTTTCCATTTATTTTAATGAATACATTAGCTTCTTTTCTTTCTGTTGTTCTAGATTAGGCCATCGAGTCTAGGGAAGATACTTATGTCCACAGTCGTATATTCCATATAACAAATTGGAAATTCCACTAGGGAATGGTGTATTCCCTTGGTTGTTTCATTTTACTTATTTTTTGTTCTACCTCTTCTTCAGACCTTAAATTTCTTATTCAGTCAAGAACATACCTAGGAATACCCTTTCATTGAGTTTCAATTGCATTTTTTTTTTGGAACCTTGCATCCCTTGGTCAATGCTCCCTTTGTTCTAGAGACAGAGCATTACAACACTCTGATCATTCTTTTTTCTTGCATTTCATGGCACTAGTGCCCCTCTAGCACCTACGTTGACCCCTTTTCAAGCACAAAGTTTCTTTCTTTGATTTTTTCTCTGTCCAGTTTTGTTCCAGCCACTCTTCCTTAGTCTTTGAGAGTACCTTGTACTCTCTCAAAATACTCTATTTGGTTTTCTTTTCATATTGAGTTCCTTTTATAATAATTTGTTTAGATTTTTATTTGTTCTTGTCAATAAGGTCATTAGAAAATTTATTGATTTTTGGATTGCTTGAATGATCCAAGATCTTTTACTTCAAGGATGCATTCATAATTACATATAATAGAGCATGTTAACCAAGTAAATTAAATCACATAAAAAGAAGCAGAAAAACATAAGCAATAGATGAGATCAAAGACACAATGATTTGATTACGGAGTTCGTCCAAAGTAAGTTACGTCTTCAGGCCCTGCTCAATAGTGGGGAGGCTTTATTTTATTAAGTGGCATCAAAGAAATCCGTTATAAGAAACTTTACAAAAAGGACCCTTATACCTTCAATTCGGAAGATTCCCTAAAAATGGAGAGCTCAATTGGAGAAACAGATGTCAGCACTGGATTCATGTTGTGAAATTGTGCAAACTAAACTATAATTTTTTCTAATTTTTTCATTGACACCTCTGGTCATCAAAGGGAATATTTTCACCGTCTAGCTTATCCCTACGCTAATGGTTCCGCTCCTCCTCTGCTAGTCTTCCTAGTTCGAATGGTTTGAGGTGTTCATATATAAAATTATGGATGGATTTTACCAAGAAGGGTCATTGGCTCGTTGGTTAAAGTGCAAGATGCCTGCGGGGCAGTCAGGGGTTCCAACCCCACTGATCCCCTATTCAGTGCACTTTTTTTTTGTTGACCCATGTTAAATTTGAAATGTGTTAATTGGAGGCACCCAGGAGGCGGTTTGATTAGGCTGGACAGGTGGGTTCAAGCTCCGTCGGCTTCGATCTTGTTGACATGTGGCAACAGTCGGCGAGTGGGCATGGTTCCGAAGGCAGGCGACCCACCTGGCACATTATATATGTATACAATATATGTTTATTGGCGTGGAGTTTGATGGGAGTGGTGACCCATCAACACATTTCAGACTTTAGCTATGATATTTATATTAATACAATGTGGGGGTGGTGGGGTGGCAGCCCGCCACCCCTATATTATATATTGTTTTTATATTTTTACAACAATATAGAAATTTTAAAATCATCGTAAAATAAGGGTTACTAGTAAAATTAAGTACATGAAAAATTCTCCTATCCAATGGCTGGATTCCATGCATTGGGTTGCTGCCAATTTGTTGCCTCATTAAGCCTACCACTTGGCCAAGTTTGACCAAAAATTTGACCAGCTATAACTTGACCATACGAACTCATATTTGAGTTCCATTCGCACTGATGGAATTAAGGCGACAAGCACTACGATCTGGTCTTGGTTCCACTTCCATATGATGACTTCGCTTTTTGAGATATTTTCAATACCATTTGTACTTTTGAATACTTTTGGATCATTCCTCCCCATTGAGGAGATTTAAGTACTCTAAAATCATGAACACATCCTGCACACTTCTTGTGTCTTCTTCAATCCATACTTTAAACATCTGCATTGCATGCCAATCTGGTATATTCTTCGCAATCACATACAAAACCATAGATGACTCAAACAACCCCATACTTTCCAAGAGTTTATAACACACACTCTTTGGTCAATTTTACATTATAATAGAAACCAATACCCCAACTATCAACAAAAGGCCAAAAAAAAATAATAAGTCATGGAAAATACATCATCACCTTTACAATTATTCATAATGCATGATTTACAATTTATCGCCATGACAAGTGACTATACCTAGTAAAACCATCTCTTACCCAACAAATTGAATGGGTCATCTCCCTATGGCATATTTTCTTATTGAATATCTTCACCAACTAGTTTCTTCATAGGTGCTTCCACGACTTGGAGTGTCTGACATGCCACTTTCTAGTGTCCATCCTCATTGTAGTGACTACAATGATTCTTTCTCCTCCCAACTTTCTGTACATATTGAAATGCTTTCTCTAGGTGCACCTATGATAAGTTCCCATGGAAGCCTCACTATCACTTGAATGTGATTCTCTCATCATCTGTCATTGGTTGGTCACTGGCTGTCTTGGAGCATTCCCCAACCTCTTTCCTGACATATCCAAGTCCTGCATAACGAGGAAATTCCTCCACTTTGATGGGATTCACAATGCCTTGGCCATTAATGTCAAGGCCCTTTGCTTGATAACACATTTTCTTCTATAATTTTGATCCAATTCCTATAGTATGTCTCTCAAAAGAAGTGAAATCATCATCATAAAAAGTAGATGAAATTGAATAACCACTTTTTACCTCAGGCTTATTATGCTGCAATGTTTCGAAGGCATCCTCCTTGGCTTGTAAATGATGTTGCAACCTTTATTTCTCCTTCTCTACTTATTATAGGAGTCTCCTAAGTTCATCATTACACACATTAATTCTTTGGTTGATTTCTTCGAGTTCTTGGAACCATGCTGCATTTGGTGCCCTTTTCATCTTTGGTACAACATCTGTTGAAATATTTGTCTAATCACTTGAATTAGAATCCAAATCGATGGGTCCATCTGCTACAATCCCAAGGGTTGCAATCTTCTTTTAGTCACCTGAATATAATCCCAAGTCAATTGGTCCACCTGCTGCAAATCTCATAATTGTGATCTTCTCATCATCCTATGATTCATATTCTTGGTCTTGTTGCATGGTTGCAACTATCTGTTGCTTCTCTTTTCTGTTTATGCTCTTATGTCTCAATTCTGGATGCAGTTTCCAACAATTCTCCTCATCGTGCCCTTATTTCTCACAATGACTACAAGAGGTTCTTTCTTATATCCTCTTGGTTGCTACTACCTTCTTTAGGCAGTCATCTTTCTCATGATTCTCCTTGATTTCAAGATGTACAACCTTCACACTAGCTTCATTAAGAGTTTTAGGTTCAAATAATAATAACAGACACAAATAACTATGCAAAGAGTCAATATATTTCATCAACGTCTTAGGAGTGTGTAGTGGAACATTCAATGTTAGTGCTTGTTTCCTAAAATCCTCTGTAAAATTATGAACATTTTGACCTTTACTTTGTTTCAGATGTTTCCATTCCATAATGGCTTACTATATATAACCCAATGGGTAAAATTTTCCCCTTAAAGTAGAAATGAACTCAGACCAAGATGAAAGAATTTTATGACTATTCTTACCACCCTGCTACAACTTTCCTTCTCAGCACATGAGAGCAGTGCCACTCAATCAAAGAGATGCTAGCTGGATCTTGGCTTCATCTTCTTTAATTTGTTATATGCAGCAATACACTTCAACTTGTCTTATCAAGTCATCTAGTTTTTCTACATTAGATTCTCCACTAAATACAAGTAAATCAAATTTGATATCCATCTTGAAAAATTATTTTTAGATGCATTCCTCTGATTCCTGTTATAATGTTGAGAAGAGCAAGAAGAATAAGAAGAAATTTCACTGGTGAATGGAGAGGGAGGAGGTTCTCCTCCTCCACCTTCATGGTGTACTGATGCATGGTCCTCGGGCTCTTTCTTCTCATGCTTGATTGTTTTCTCATATTCTGAAAACAAATTGTCAACTTTGTCTTCCATGTTGAAGAACATCTTGTGAAAATTTCACTCTTCTTCGTCTCGTGCATCATCATCTGCCATGTTTCATATTTTTGGTGCACACCCCACTTTGGGATCAAAGGACTTGAATTTCCTTTAACTTTTTGGAGATTTTTCCTAGTTAGCATAAACTCATGCAAATCGCATCAAAAAATACCTGCTCTGATACCAAACTTGATCCAAGATATTTCACTTCAAGCATGCATTTAGAATTACATATAACATAGCATGTTAACCAAGTAAATTAAGCCACATGTAAGAAGCAAAAAAACATAATAAATCATGAGATCTAAGACACAATTATTTGATTACGAAGTTCACCCAATGTGGGCTATGTCTCTGTGACCTTCTCAATCGTGGGGAGACCTTATTTTATTAAGTGGCTTCAAAGAAATCAGTCACAAGCAACTTTACAAAAAAATACCCTTATACCTCCAATCTGGATGATGGCCTGAAAATGGAGAGCTTAGCTAGATAAAGTGACATCACCACTAGATTCGTATCGTGAAATCATGCAAAATCAACTATAAATTTTTGAATTCTTTCACCGACACCTCTAGTTGTCTAAGGGAATATTTTCAGCATCTCACTTATTCCCCCACTCATGGTTTCGCTCCTCCTTCTGGTCAAGGTTCCACCACTCTTCCGCTGGGCTGCCTGATTCAAATGATTTGAGGTGTTCATGTATAAAATTATAGGTGGACTTTACCAATCGGGGTCATTGGCCCTTTGGTTAAAGCACCAAGTTGGGCACAAGGTAGTCAGGGGTTCCAACCCCATTGAACCCCTATTTGGTGCACTTGTTTTTTTTTACCCACGTTAAATTTGAAATGCGGTAGTTGGAGTCGCTATGGAGGCGGGTCGACCAGGCTACTCAGGAGGGTTCAAGCCCCTCTGCCTTTGGTCTTGTTGACATGTGGAAACATTTAGCGGGTGGGGGCGGGTGGCCCACCTGCCACATTATATATGTATACGATATATGTTTAATGGCATGGGGTTTGGCGAGGGTGGTAGCCTATGAACCTATTTTGGAATTTGGTTCTGATATTTATATTAATACAATGTCAGGGTGGTGGGGGTGGTAGCCCTCCACCCCTATATTATATATATTTTTTATTTTTTTACAACAATATAGACATTTTAAAATCAATGGAAAATAAGGGTCACTAGGAAAATTAAACACACGACAAATTTTCCTGTTTGGTGGTCGGATTTTGTGCTCTGGGTTGCTGCTAATTTTTTGCCTCGTTAGGCCTACCACTTGGCTAGATTTTACCAAAAATTTGACCAACTGTAACTTGAGCATAAGAAATTATATTTGAGTGTCATTCTCACCGTTGGAATCATGCAATGAGCACTACGATATGGTCCTGGTTCCACTTCCATCTGATGACTTTTACTATTGAGTTATTTTCAATGCCACTTGTACTTCTAGATCCTCCTGGATCATACATCCCCATTGAGGAGATTTTGGTCCTCCAAAAGCATGAACACATCTTGCCCACTTCCTATGTCTTTGTCAAGCCATAATTTCAACATGTGCATTGCATGCGAATTCGGTACATACTTTGCAATCACATACAAAACCATACATGAATGAAACAACCCCTTACTTTCCAAGAGTTTATAACACACACTCTTTGGTAAATTTTACATTATATTAGAAACCAATACCCCTACTATCAACAAAATGGAAAAAACATCATGATTGATTTAATAAGCAATGGAAAGCACATCATCACCTTTACAATTATTCGCAACACATGATTTACAAATTGTTGCCATGAAAAGCTAATATACCTAGTAAAACCATCTCTTACTCAACAAAGTGAATGGTTAATCTCCCTATGGAAGATTCAATTGTTGAATATCTTCACCAAATGGTTTCTTCATAGGTGCTTCTTAGGTCTGGAGTGTCTGACACACAGCTTTCTGGTGCCCATCCTCATTGTAGTAACTACAATGATTCTTTCTCCTCCAAACTTTTCGGATCGTCTTGGAACGCTTTATCCTGATGTGCCTCTGATAAGTGCTCGTGGAAGCCTCACTATCACTGGAACATGATTAATTTCTTTCATCATCTTTCATTGGTTGGTCACTGACTGTGTTGGAGCATTCCCCAACCTCTTTTATGACATATCCAAGCTTGCATAACGAGGAAATCCCTCCACTTCGATGGGATTCACAATTCCTTGGCCATTAATGTTGAGGAACTTTCCTTGATACCCCATTTTCTTCAATAATTTTGATCCAATTCTTGTAGTATGTATCTCAAAAGCAGTGAAATCATCATAATAAAAATTACATGAAATTTAAGAATAAATTTTTACCTCAGGCTTGTCATGCTGTAACTTTTCCAAGGCCTCCTCTTGGGCTTGTAACTAACTTTTCAACCTTTGTTTCTCCTTCTCCACTTCTTGTAGGAGTCTCCTTAGTTCATCATTCTCTGCCGGAATGATTTTTTTGATTTCTTCGAGTTCTTCGATCCATGCCGTATTTGGTGCCCTTTTCATCTTTGTTACAATATCTACTAAAATATTTGTCGCATCTCTCGAATCGATGGGTCCATCTACTGCAATCTCAAGGGATGCAATATTCATTTTTTCACCTGAAACTGATCCCGTGTCAATTTTTCTACCACCTGCAAATCTCGTATTTGTGATATTATCATCATCTTATGATTCAAATTCTTGGTCTTGTTACATGGTTGCAACTATCTTCTACTTATTTTTTCTATTGTTCCTCTTGAGTCTCAATTCTAGATGCGGTTTCCAACAATTCTCCTCATGATGCCCTTCTTTCTCACAATGAGTACAAGAGGATATTGCTTCTCTCCTCTTGGTCCTTGTTTCTTTCTTTGGTCGATCATCTTTCTCATTTGTCTCCCTTCTTTCGATATGTACAACCTTCACACTAGCTTCATCAAGATATTTAGGTTCAAATAATAATAATGAATGATGCAAATAACTATGCAAAGAGTCGATATATTTCATCAATGTCTTGGGAGTCTCTAGTGGAACATTCAATGCTAGTGCTTGTTTCCTAAACTCCTCTATAAAATTATCAACATTTTTACCTTTAATTTGTTTCAAATGTTTCCATTCCATCATGACTTTATGGCTGTAGCCCAATGGGTGAAATTTTCCCCTTAAAGCAGAAATGAACTCAGACCAAGATGAAAGAATTTTATCACTATTCTTACCACCCTACTACAACTTTCCTTCCCACCATACAAGAGCAGTTCCACTCAATAGAAGAGATGTTAGTTGGATCTTGGCTTCATCTTCTTCGATTTTTTGTAAGAGGCGATACACTTCAACCTGTCTTATCTAATTATCTGGATTTTCTACATTACATTCTCCACTAAATAAAGGTAAATAAAACTTGAAATCAAACTTGAAAAATGGATTTTTAGATGCATTCCTCTGATTCATGTTAGAATGATGAGAAGAGGAAGAAGAAGAATAAATTTCACTTGTGTATGGAGAGGGAGGAGGCTCTCCTGCTCCACCTTCATGGTGTACTGATGCATGGTCCTCAGGCTCTTTCTTCTCATATTATGGAAACAACTTGTCAACTTTGTATGACATGTTGAATAAAATCTTGTGAAAATTTCACTCTTCTTCGTCTCACGCATCATCATCTACAATGTTCCATATTCGTGGTGCATGGCCCACTTCAGGATCAAAGGACTTGATTTTTCCTTCACCTCTTTCGATATTTTTTCTGTTTAGCATATACTTGTGCAAATCATATTGAAAAAGACCTGCTCTGATACTGAACTTTATCCAAGATCTTTTAATTTAATGATGCATTTAGAATTACATATAACAGAGCATGTTAACCAAGTAAATTAAAATACATGAAAATAAGTGGAAAAAAATAAGTAATCATGAGATCAAAGACACAACAATTTTATTATGGAGTTCACCCAATGTGGGCTACGTCTCCGGGCCTTGCTCAATAGTGGGGAGGAATTATTTTATTAAACAGAATCAAAGAAATTAGTTACAAGAAACTTTGCAAAATTCACCCTTATACCTCCAATCCAGATGATGGCCTGAAAATGGAGAACTTAGCTAGATAAACAGACATCATCACTGGATTTGTGTCACAAAATCGTGCAAAATAGACTATAAATTTATCAAATTTTGTTCATTCGAAAAGTAGTTTTTAGCATGTCAGGTTCCACATCCAAAAATTGGTTGTATCTTGAACACCCGTCAAGTAAAGAAAAGATATCATATCCCAATACTACTTGTAAAATTTGTTCCATGGACGACATAGGGTAGCTATCCTTTTATGAGGTGCGATTAATATTTCAGAAATCGACACACAAGTAGATTTCCCCAGACTTCTTTCTGACTGGGACAAAATTTGACACCCAAGTTGAGTGTCACAACTTGTAGATAATCTGAGCATTCAACATCACCCTTAATTCTTTCTGGATAAGAGGTTCAAGCGTGGGATGCACTTTTCTTAGTTTCTGTTGAAATGGCTTGGCCCCTTTCTTTATTGGTATAACATGTTGGATGATTCTTGTGTCATAAGTTTTTAGTTCATCATATGTCCACGCGAATACATATTATTACTGATTTAATTGGTGTATGAAAGCTAGTCACTCTTGTGGTGTATAAAAATTACCGAGATTAGCATATTTCAAATCCTTCTATGTTCCCAAGTGAATTTGCTCATGTGACAATGTGGAACTATGAGTTTTGGCATTTGTAGGTCCCCAGAATCGATTTTGCAGGTCATATATATTTTCCAAATATACCACACCCTTGGGGATGAGGTTGTCTTTATTATTTCTAGCTGCATCATGCAACACTTCTTCATGATCGTCCTCATTGATCGTTGTGTCTTTCAATACATAAGCGCTTTCCATGAAAAGTATTATATGTTGGTCATCTTCAAAAACATGTAAATTAGTGACATTATCAACGATGGATGGTTTATAAATAATTTCAACAAAAAAACCATCCCTGATTAGTGACAACCTAGCAACAACATTGGATAATGCATCCGCAATTGCATTCTGTATTCTAGGGAAAAAAGTAATATTGAAAGCTTGGAAATGAGAAATTAAATGTCATACCTATTGTTGATAACTCTTTAGATGAGGAGAAACAAAATTAATGGTATTACGTACCTACCATACCACTATTTATGAATCACCTATTGATTTTAATAATTTAACATTGAGGTCAATGGATATTTTTACGCCCAAAATGAGTTCCTCATTGTTGAGAATCAACAAGATGATGAGCTTAGTGAAAAGTAAGCACCTTCACTAAGTGGGGCCCGCAGGCTATTTTTAGGTGTATGTCTATTTTTAGACATGGTGAGCATATTTTATAAGTTGCAGGATGCTATTTGTAGATGGTTGGTCAAATGTGAAAAATAGATGAAATTCTATTTTTAGAATATTGGGTGAAGTCTATTTATAGATCGTCAATCTAAAATTAGATGCATGTCGATTATTATTAGCCCTTAATAATAATCCGACAATAAATATCAACTTATTCTCTTGGAGCACTTTATTTCAATGAACAGATTTGGAAAATCAGTGGGCTGAAGGAATTATGCAATTCCTAGGGTGGTTGGTGACTCATGCATGGAGGACTCAGTTAGAACTGAAGTGACAAAGTTGTGACAGAGTTGGAAGAGTAGTTATGGGAGTTGTTATTTAGTTTAATTCAGTTAAGTGAGTTAAACTCAGTTGAGCTAGTTGTATCTAGTCTAACTGAAAGATACACTAGTGAGAGTTTAGTGAGTTAACTAGTTAATTAATTCACAACTAATAACTCACTTGCAATTGAACAAATACAACAGTTAACTACTTGTATGTCAGTTCCAGTGGAGACCCAGTGGAGAGATAGGTGAAAGGGTGAGATGGACTATGTATTGTGACTATAGTGATGCATTCAATGCATCTGACACACATTCGAGATTCCAATGAGGATTGCGTAGTCAAGGTAAGGCCAATTCAAATTCATTCAGGGGTCTTCTTCAACATGGATTGCGCAGTGGAGGTAGGCTATCAGGAGGCAAGAAATTGGTGCATAGATATGCAAATTTCTGCATGACAGTGTGTAATGATTGTTGATTGTACTGAGAGATTGATGTACTAAGATTTTTATGAGATTGTTACATGATTCCATTGATATACATAATATATGATAGTTGGGGTTTTTAGCTTTAATCTTTCCCGTTAAACAACTATGTTTATGTGCGGTTGATTTTCTTCATGTGTTTTGCAATTGGCGATTTAATTTTCGCAAAGAATTAAGTGGAAGGATTCTGTATTTAACATAAGATTAATTTGTTAGATCAAGAGAATTCAGTAATACTATCAGTATTAATAAATTTCTACATGGTATCAGAGTAGTGTTAATCACTGGAGATTGCAATAGTGAAGCAGTGCTGAGTTTTGTGCTGGTGGAAAATTCGAATTTGCTGCAAAAATTTCTTGGTGTGACAGTTGAGTATTCATTGAAATGTCTTTCAATGGGTTGTGGTTGGAGTATGCCCTTGATGGTAGCTCGAACTACATAGCTTGGAAGGACAGGATGGAGGCGGCGCTCGAAGATAGTGGACTGAAGGAGTTCATCGATAGTTATGTTCCTAAGCCTACTTCTAGCGATGCTACATTACTTGATGCATGGAAAAAGAAGGTAATGAAGACAAGAAAAATTCTGTTGGAAGGTGTGAAAGACCATATTGTGTCAAGACTTGTGGGAAAGCCACTCCATTTGCAATGTGGAAGGCTTTGACAGATCTTTTCCAAAGCAGCAGCAACCATAGGAAGTTGGTGCTGAAAGATAAGCTCAAAAAAATCAAAATGGAGAAGGGCAACAATATTCCAAAATATCTCATGAAGTTTGTCCAATGTAGGGATGAGCTGGGGAGTAGGGGAATTATAGTTGCGGATGATGACTTGGTGAGCTTGGCTCTCTTTGGGCTTCCGAAGAGTTGGCATAGTTATGAAGACCCTGTTAATGGACAGGAGAAACTGCCGGATTGGGAGCGACTTTGGTCGGATCTTGTGTAGGAGGAGATAAGGCGAAATACCAGGGATGGCTCTTCATCGAAGAATGATGATGAAGAGAATTGTGGTTTGCTGCCAAAGAAAGGACAGGGAAAGGGAAAGGGAATAAATTCCATCCAAAATCTGAGGCTAAAGGCAAGAAGTTGGATTTGTCCAAGGTGAAGTGTTTTCACTGTTACGAACATGGGCATCTCGCCATTAACTGCCCATAGAAAAAGAAGAACAAGAAGGTTGTTGGAGTTGTAGCTGGAGAGGCCTTAGCCTCACAATTTGAACTTGATTTCTCTTTGATCGCATGCTTAGTTTCAAGTGCTATGGGATCGGTGTGGTATCTTGATGGTGGTGCTTCCTTCCATATGACAGGAGACAAGGAGTTGTTTAGTGACTTGGAGGAGAAGGATCTTCAAATGCATATAGAGATGGGCGACGATGGTAGATACAGTGCGAACGGAACTGGAGCCATTACCTTTGAGAGGGAGTTAGGTAAACCATTTATGTTGAAATATTTTATGCATGTTCCAGGTCTGAAGAAGAACTTGGTCTCGGTCACTATGTTGGAGGACAGAGGTTATGACGTTGTTTTTAGAGAGGGAATATCTTTCCTGCGACATAAAACAATGGGTCAAAGAAAGAGGATAGGGATTCAAGTTAATAATCTCTACAAGCTGGAGGTAGATGGCTGCATTGCAATGATGGGAAAAACAGAAGAAGTGGTGAGCCGAGATGAGGGCGAATTATGGCACAGGAGATTGGGCCATCTTCACCATGTCACCTTGAAGATTTTGTAGTAGATTTATACTATACTTCCCAAGGGTACTCTTGCGCAGTCAGATCAGTGCAAGTGATTCACTATGGGTAAGTTTGTGAAGACCACCTTTCATGAGAAAGAGAACCGTGCCTCGGTGATCCTGGAGAGAATTCACACAGACGTGTGTGGACCTTTCTCGGTTGCTTCAGCAGCAAAACATAGATATTATGTTATTTTTGTTGATGACTATTCTCGTATATGTTGGATCTTCTTCATTCATAATAAGAGTGAAACATTCTCAAAGTTATGTGAGTTTAAATCATTGGTGGAGAAGGAGTCAGGGAAGCAAGTGAAGGCTCTGCAGAGTGAAAATGATGGTGAATATATCTCGAGCAAATTCAAATACTTATGTAGCAAAGAAGGAATTCGAAGAGAACTCATAGCGCCTCATAACCCACAACAGAATGGGGTTGCTGAGAGGAAGAATAGAACGATCGTGGGTGTTACACGAGCTATGATGCATGACTAGGGCCTACTGATGCACTTGTGGGCGGAAGCATGCAACACTGTGGTTTATGTGCAAAACCATTGTCCTAATAGAGTACTTGGCATGAGTACACCTGAAAAAATATTTTACTGGTAAGAAGCCTGATATTTCTCATTTGAATATTTTTGTCTCATTTGTTTACATTCATGTGAAAAAGGACGCCAGGAAGAAGCTGGAGCTAACTGCAGAAGTTGGGATATTTTTGGGGTATAAAGAAACACCCCATAATTATCGTGTGTATTTTCCAAACAGTCGAATGAATATGGTGCGATGGGATATAAAATTCAATGAGGTGAAGGCCATGAAGTTGTCGCTTGAGAGGGAGCTACACTTGCATGCAGAGGAGGAACTTCCTGTTCCCAAATATGAGCCTCTAGAGGTGGATCAGCCACAGGAGGAGATTCATGGAGTGGAGGAGTCCGCTCATGTAGAACCAAACATCAGAACAATCAGAAAGCATACCACAAAAGCTAAGAGACTGAAGCTTGATACGACACAGAATGTAGGATTCCCTACATCATACCGCAGACAAAGAAAATCACTTGATCGATTTACTGGATACATGGCTCTTATGAGCAAGTGTGTCATGACAGAGCCATCTTATTTTGAAGAAGCAATGCAGGAGCCCACAAGGGTAGATGCCATGGTGGAGGAATATGACTCCATTTTCAGAAACAATGCTTGGGAGATTGTTCCAAGGCCGGTGGGTAAATCAGTGGTAGGTTCAAGATGGATCTACAAGGTAAAGCAAGTTGTTGATGGGAGCGTCGAGAAGTATAAGGCAAGATTTATTTCCTGGGGCTTCTCACATATCAAGGGAATTGATTATGAAGAAACCTTTTCACTTGTCGCACGGTATTCTTCCATAAGGACCATCCTTTCTCTCTCAGCGTAGATGGGTTGGCACATTCATCAGATGGATGTGAAGACTACGTTCCTTAATGGGATCATTGAGGAAGAGGTGTACATTGAGCAGCCTGAAGGATTGGAGATCTTCAGCAGGGAGTCTTATGTGTGCAGACTCAAAAGCGCATTGTATGGGTTGAAGCAAGCACCACGTGCTTGGTAAACACAGATCGACAACTATTTCATCGGACTTGGCTTCACCAAGAGTGAGGTGGATGAAAACCTGTACCAAATTGTTGTGGAGGGTAAGCTTTTAATCATTGTTCTTTATGCTGATGATTTAATACTAACGGGTGATGAGCAGTTGATACACTCATGCAAGGCAGATCTTGCAAAGGAGTTTGAGATGAAGGATTTGGGCCTCCTTCATTATTTCCCTGGATTGGAAATATGGCAGTGAGAAGGTGAAATGTTTGTGTCTCAAGTAAAGTAGGCTCAGGAGATACTTGGTAAGTTTCACATGGAGGACTGCAAGCCCATGGATACTCCTCTTCCAGGAAATTGGAGGAAAGAGGATGCTACATCAACAGAGGTAGTGGATGCCATTGTTTATCGATAATTGGTGGGTTTGCTCATGTATTTAGTGAATACAAGACCGAACATATGCTATGCGTTGAACTAGCTTAGTGAAGCGATGGTTAAGCTTACCAAGCTCTTTTGGAAGGCAGGAAAGCATGTCCTGAGGTATCTCAGGGGCACATCTGAGTATGGCTTATGGTACAGACAGACGGATGAGGTGAAGTTGCATGGCTTCACAGATGCAGATTGGGCAGGAAATCCAACATACAGAAAGAGCACATCAGGAGGGGTTTCAGTATCGGATCTACCGCAGTTTCTTGGTACAGCAAGAAACCAAGATCTGTGGCACTCAGTTCAGCAAAAGCAGAATACATGGCAGCAAGTCAAGCTGCATGTGAGGCTATCTGGATGAGGAAGATCTTGGTCAGTTTGTTCGGTTCTCATTTAGATCCTACAATGATACATTGTGATAATCAGAGTTGCATTAAACTCTCGATTAATCCCGTGTTTCATGATAGATCTAAACATATTGATATCTAGTATCATCATATCAGAGATTGTGTGCAGCGGAAGATCATGTTGCTTCAGTACATTCTTACGGAAGATCAAGATGTAGATATTCTGACGAAGGCGCTCAGCAGGAGAAAATTCGAATACCATAGAGGCAGGATCGGGATGAAGGATAATCCCTATCTTGTTCAGAGGGAGTGTTTATATTCAACAAGATGATGAGCTTAGTGAAAAGTAAGCACCTTCACTAAGAGGGGCCCATAGGATATTTTTAGGTGTATGTCTATTTTTAGACATGGTGAGCATATTCTATAAGTTGCAGGATGCTATTTGTAGATGGTTGGTCAAATGTGAAAAATAGATGAAATTCTATTTTTAGAATATTGGGTGAAGTCTATTTATATATTGTCAATCTAAAATTAGATGCATGTCGATTATTATTAGCCCTTAATAATAATCTGACAGTAAATATCAACTTATTCTCTTGGAGCACTTTATTTTAGTGAACATATTTGGCAAATCAGTGGGCTGAAGGAATTATGCAATTCCTAGGGTGGTTGGTGACTCATGCATGGAGGACTCAGTTAGAAATGGAGTGGAAAAGTTGTGATAGAGTTGGAAGAGTAGTTATGGGAGTTGTTATTTAGTTTAACTCAGTTAAGTGAGTTAAAATCAGTTGAGCTAGTTGTATCTAGTCTAACTGAAAGATCCAATAGTGAGAGTTTAGTGAATTAATTAGTTAATTAATTCACAACTAATAAATCACTTGCAAATGAAAAAATACAGCAGTTAACTACTTGCATGTTAGTTCCAGTGGAGACCTAGTGGAGAGATAGGTGAAAGGGTGAGATGGACTATCTGTTGTGACTATAGTGATGCATTCAATGCATCTGACACACATTGGAGATGCCGATGAGGATTGCGCAGTCAAGGCAAGGCCAATTCGAATTCATTCAGGGGTCTTCTTCAGCAGGGATTGCGCAGTGGAGGCAGGCTGTCAGGAGGCAAGAAATTGGTGCATAGATATGCAAATTTATGCATGACAGTGTGTAATGATTGTTGATTTTACTGAGAGCTTGATGTACTAAGCTTTGTATGAGATTGTTACATGATTCCATTGAGATACATAATATATGATAGTTGGTGCTTTTAGCTTTAAGCTTTCCTGTTAAATAACTGTGTTTATGTGTGATATTTGATTTTCTTCATGTGTTTTGCAATTGGCGATTTAATCTCTGCAAAGAATTAAGTGGAAGGATTTTGTATTTAACATAAGATTAATTTTTTATATTAGGAGAATCCAGTAATACTATTAGTATTAATAAATTTCTACATTCATACTCAATAGTGTTTTTTTGCACTCGAAATCCAAGCGGCTTGAGATTAGGTATTTTATCTGCAGCAATTCTACTAGAACGCAACTGGATCCAGATATTTCATGTGTTTTTGAACCATAAAAGTAAATATTCCACAAATCATATGTACAAGGGTTGTGAACTACACTAGTACTAGTACTACTATTGCTACTACTAATTGTACATAAGTCATTTGCACCAGTTGTAATAAGAAGGAGCTCCAACTGTGTTTCTGGTGGGACTGGGGATAGTTGTGCAACATAGCACCCTAGTTTTGTCTCCAAGAAGAAATTGTCGAACACAAGTTCTATGAAATCTATAATCATATTGGCATTCTCACTTGAAGGAACACAGAGGTGTCCCAGGTGGCATAATAACTTGTCCTGGAGGTGAAATTCTAGAACTTTCTTAACTTCAAGGAGCATGTGGTATATGGTGTTGAATTCTAGATCACTCTTATAAAGATGTTGCCATTTCAAAGTCTCGTGTCCATAATATTTAAGCATAGTGGTTAGCAACGTGATCGATGGTTGGTTGAGGCAGACTGCAACATTGTTGATTCTACACTTCTTGTACTTAATGTTCAAATGTAATTGTTGCAGGTATGTGGACCATTTATGATGGCGATCGTTCTGCAACTTTCCTTATGTTTGTAGGAACTGCATGAGTTGGTGGTCTGTGTGGATGATTATTTCCTTCCCTAGAATGTAATGCTTCCATTTTCTTCAGTCCTGCACAATGGAATACATCTATTTGTCATAGGTGGGATACTTTCAAAGTGTATCTAAACATTTCTCGCTATGATATGCTACCAGATTCCCCTCTTGAGTAAGAACTACCCCTATAGCATAGTTTGAGGCATCTGTCTCAATCTCAAATGGTTGTTGCAAGTTTTTTAATGTGAGCACTTGTGCTGAGGAGAGGCAATGCTTCAACCCAAAAAATTCCTTTTGTTGGGATTAATACCAAACGAACTTTTCTTTTGCGTCACCCTTAGTGACTTGACTCAAAATCCAAGTGATATGAGAGAAACCCAACACTAACCTATAGTACAAATTAACAAGACCCATAAAGCTACAGAGCTCTATTAGAGTTGTTGGGTTTGGAAAATCTTGAATAATTTGAATCTTGGATGGGTCCACATGCACACCCCAATCATCAATGATGTACCCAAAATATTGAACCTGGTTTGTACCAAAAGTTCATTTCTCCAAATTGGCACACAATTTGTGTTGTCGCAGGGTTTGGAGGACCTGTCAAATATGGTGTAGGTGCTCTTTCCAACTATGGATGAATATGAGCATGTCATCCAAATAAAATACCACGAATGAGTTGGTGAAGGGATGCAATATGATGTCCATCAGCCTCATGAAGGTTGCTTGAGCATTCTTCAACCCGAAAGGCATGACCATCCATTTGAAAAGGCCCTCCTTGGATTTGAAGGAAGTCTTCCATACATTGGAGGGTTTGATTGGAACCTAGTTATAAATCGACTTCAAGTCAATCTTGCTAAAATATTTGACCCCTTGAGTTGTTCCATAAGGTCATCAATATGTGGGATTGAATACTTATTTCAGAAAGTGATCTTATTAATCGCCTGATAGTCAATACAAAGCCTCCAGGTTTTTTCCTTCTTCTGTACCAAACATGATCGAGCTCCCACAGGGTGATTAACTTGGCCTGATGTGCCATTTCTAAAACAACTCCTAAATCTGCCTCTTTATTTCATCATTCTCCATAATAGAGAATTAGTAGATTAGTCCATTTGGTAGCGACGTGCCTGGGGTCATATCGATGGAGTGATTTAATAGAGCATCGGTAGATTAGTCCATGTACTCCTCCATGACCTTGTCCATCTACTGTTGCCATGCGGAGGAGCCCTGTCTGGAGGCGTTGGATGTGTCCACAATATTGTTCTTTCCTTGAGGTTGAATCATAAGGAAGACAATTTTACTGGTCTGGGAAACGATCTCAGAGCATCACTTCACAAATATCAAAGAGTCGGAGGTAGGCGGTGCAACGTTCGGTATCTTGTATAACTTATTGCGAAAAGTAATAATAATAGTGCAAGGCCCAGACTCATATAGAACATGAAACTTCCACAAGTATGGTTGGCCTATTAATACACTACATACTTCAAGAGGAGAAATATCACACAATACCTCATCCGTGAAGGGCTGGATGTTGTAGGGAAGGTGATCAGGTGCTTAGTGTTAAGCTAAAAAATGGAAGTGATCATAATTGATTGGAAATTGAACGAAAGGGAAACTCTCATTGCCAATAATCCGTCGCAATTTGTTTCTTCGAAAACCGACTCTGTATGAGGAAGATAGAGCCTATTGTTTGTTTTCCTAAACAGCTAAAATTTTTGCAGAAAAGGACAGACGGTGACATGGCAACCTAGTCAACAAAAAAAGATATTATGGGAATTTCCTCCATTTCGCCCAATGACACTATTCCAATTGTCAATATGTGGTTGGGTGTTGAAGTTGGTGATTTGTTTTGTTTTCATTGGTTTGGGAGAGAGCCAATGGGAAGAGGACATGAGGTAAGCCCGGAGGTCGCCACGTGCCCCCCCCCCCCCTCTCCAAGGCCAAAATTATGGTAAAGTCCAAGGTAAAATTTTATTTATCAATGGTTTAATTTCATATATGGTCAAAGTCCGAATTATCAAACTATATCCTAAGGTCGAAATATTTTATGTCATATGGTATAGTTTTTGGTGCAAAATTATTATACCCGAAGAAGGGCGGAGGTCGGGGATTGACCCGGCGACCTCCCTCACACCAAAACAACCAACTACCAATAGACCACAACATTACAACTTATTATATAATTCTTTCGACTTATATTTCAATATAAATGGTTTGATCGGCAGGGGCAAGGAGGGGGGCAACCCCCTCACCACAGGACCGAAGGCGAGAGACCAGGAGCAGACTTATACTAATGGCAGAGATTAAAGTTTAATGCAGGTTTAGATTAACCCTAAAGAAATTTTTATGCACTAATCCTTATGTTAATTTGGATTTAATAATTGCGCCATTAGCGCATGTAATCTGCACTTATCCATTAGTTAAACCATACTTAGCTTTAATTAAACCCGAGTTTAATTCAACGGAGAGTTTGGTGGATTGTACCAATTTCTTCGGATCTCCAAAAATAGCGGTCCTAACTAGATTTTTTCCAGTTTTGGTGGGGTTTACTAGGCCAGAAGTGAGGAAGCGATAACTTTTGCAAAATTCGACTGAATTGGGCTCAAGAAGGGTCTATCCTAGATCATTTGGACATTCTGAACACATTGAAGCAGGTTTCAAGAGAAATAGAGGATTGCAAACAACATTTTTTTCACATTTGAGCTAATAGAGAGGCCCAAGCCATGGAAGTTGGACCCAGGAGATGTAGCCCAAGAGGGGTGAACTCCTTTATCAAAACACTTTGTTAATGGGTCATTTGATGTTTTGTTGTACATTTTATTTTTGTTGTTCAACATTATATTTAATTTCTAAATTTCTCATGAATTTAACATAAAACTTGATACATCTACCTGTTTAACACTCACAAACACCTCAAGAAACCTATTCACATGAAGCAAAAGATCAGCAAATTGTTTATAATTCTGAAGATGAAATTAGCACAACAAAACTAACATTCATATTCAGATCAGAAGGTGACACTATTGGATGACACGGAGATTGCGTCCTTGGTGAAGCCACCCGATGGTATATAGATGTAGGGGTGGTATGGTTGGTAGGCACAACCACTTCATGACCTCTATGGAAATGAGGTTATTTTGGCTTCCACTTTTGATAATGAACTACATCGGAGAACCCTTCACCCACATCTTTGAGTGGAAGAGACACTCCCCCTCCTCTAGATATTTAAACTCATTTTTTTGGAACTTGGTGGTGGAAACGGTGGTGCTGGGCTCCACATCAATAATATACTTCCCCTTTTCATTCCCATTGTTGGGTTATGACTCAGAGTTGGAACATGCATCTAACTTTGAATCCTTCAGCTTGGCCAATAGTGACTACTTGGCTTGACACTCACTCATGTTCTCAGTGGGGCTCTTATGGAACCCACACCATTTTCTTGTGTCCTTCTTTGTCTTTGTGGTGTTGTTATTTTCTTGTGGCTTGTGCAGAATTTCCCAGGTCACCCCGCCTTGCCTTTGCTCTTTGTTTTTTTGTTTGGGGGTGCCTTTCCCTTGCTTCTTTTGTTTAAACTTCTTCTCTATCTTGACAGTGTATTGATAGGTAGTGCCAAGTGGGGAGATGTTCAGAAACTCCATCTCTTCCTAGATTTACTTGTGCAGACATGCACTGTACTTGATTACCAGATGCCTCTCAGAATCCTTGATACCTAACTTCATGCAAAGGGTATGAAAAATATTTGTGAAATCTGACACGTCTTGGTTCCTTCCTTGCCGCAATGTGGTTCACTTTATGTATTTATCTTCGTAGCTCCTGAGAGCTTAATACTGCAACTTGATGGCATATAAGAAGGAATTCCAACTGGGTGTGGTTGAAAATAGTGAGGGTTACCTCTTTTCCTTCTTCTCATAGTAGGTTTCCCACTAGTCCTTGACATGGGGAGAAACTTTGAGGAGTGCAAAAGTAATCTTTTCCCTATTGGAAAAATCATGAACCGAAAATATCCTTCCAACAAATTTAACTATTCATTTACAAAATTTGCATCTATCAAGCCTTAAAATATGGGGATGTCAAATTTTACTTGTACCTTAAAGGGAGTGGCACTTCTAGAGTGGTTGTTATATGGAGATTTGTCTCCTGTGGGTAATCATTGAAGGATCTGGAAAAATTTTTCCATCATCGTGTTCCTTTGTCGCTCGAGGGATTCTTCGAGAAATATTTTGAAAGGATCTCATGCTCCCTCATCTTTATTTTATTCCACCATGAGAGACCGTTGAGGCTTGTGGGGCTGGTCTTGTAAAGGTTCAACCAGTTCGATCCCTAACTCCTTATATCCCGACCTCGTTGGGGACATGCAAATAAAAACAGAGAAAGAGTAGAATTATATGATACTAGTGATCTGAAATTATGAAGGAATGCAACAGAATACATATATAAACAAAAACACAGAGATGCAATAGAAATAAATCTTCATTTCATTAATATTAAATAATTGAAACATGCTTACATACAGAATGGAAATAAACTAGCTCGGGCAATGGTAGTTTATCTCTGAGAAGAGATGTGGCGGCTACATGCCTTTGAACTATGTTAAAATGAGGCTCAAGTGCATTTTTATTATTTAACATCAAATGGAAACCCCAAAAATCAAAAACCTAACCCTAGGATATGGAACGCTAAGAGTTTGTAGGCCCTGTTGGGGTTAGTTGGGCAGCCAATTTCCCAGGGTCATAACTTGGTCATATGATATCCTTTTGGTGCATACGATACATCGTTAGAAATATATCTCTGATTACTATATGATTTGTGATAGACCCTTTCTTAGGGATGTGGTACTACTACATACCTCGAAAAGACACCCTTTAGGGGGTCAAAACAACTTTGAAAGTTCAAGACCCGAAAAACTCCTAAAATAGTAAATTGTGCTATAATCAAGGAAACTTATGAAATTGATTGGAGCTCTAGGTGGAATAGGTGTATAGCCATAGATACCCACCTGGATCACCATCCATAGATGTCAGAATGTTACATCCACATTTTATTTGTAGTTTGAAATATTTGAGGGACATGACGTTGAAATATTTTTATAGGGGGGTATTCAAACATGGGTCTAATTTATTCCTCGGGAGGCATAAAATTTGTTAACGAGAGAGGGGGGAATGTTGATGAATTGATGGACATATTCCACATGAGTCATGAGTATTCCCTTAAAATTCCATTTAACATCCTCAAATTCTTAGAGGTAGAAATTCCTTGTTGATGATGGCCCCACTCAACCACCTATGTACATTGTTTATATGAGACTTAAATGAGTGTTGCCTCAAATGCTCTAGCTCCATCAAAGATTTATGAATCATGTCAGTGGTGTCTTGGAAATACTGAATACAACTCTTGAGTTTTGATCACTCTATTTTTATCATCGCTCCTCTCTTTTGATTTGTACTTGTTATAAAATGTACAAGCAATATATTAGGTCTCCATTGGTACGGGTATGGGAATCAGATAATTAATGCACACCTTAATTTATTAATGGAGTCCACTCACTATAATGTTCAAAGCTACTTAATTTGTTGGGATCGTCGTGCTGAGACAAACGATTTTAATTTTGGTTACAAGAGAGGCACGTTAAACCGGAAATTGGATTACAAAAGGTTATAGTTTAAAATATGCTCAAGAAATTAGAGTCATTATGTATCAACATAGTATAGAAGAAAAGTATATAATCTAATGCAAAGAGTGTATCCTTTTATTTTAAAAAAATCAAATAAACTTGTTCATCACAAAAACCAGTGAATTGGCACAAGTATCGTAGCAAGGATTGATCAAAGCTCAACTAAATGAAAATTATAATTGTCAGAAGCAAGCACAGTAGAAAACAAACTAAATCATACACAGCAATAAAATGAAGACAACATTTAACGTGGTTCACCCAACCAATCTGGGCTACATCCACCAAACAGAGGTATCGGAAATCTTATTACTCAACAGGAGATTACAACAGCAGATTTGCACATCTGCACTTCCTCTTCCTCACACCTCACACCATTTTCCTCTACAGGCTTACAATTTATAGATGTAGAGAAGAAACTGAATAGTAAATTATATCACAACAAAATAGGATAGAATATCTCCTCATCAGGATTTGATGCAATCAGTTTAGGAACAAATCCTATTGTTGGCATTATCCATGAGATTTTAGCCAAAATAATATGGAAAATCTCAACAATATCCACCTTGACAAAAATTACCCTGATACCTTGTTTCTTGTTTATTTTTTTCATTTTCTCTGCAAGCCAAGAGAAGCCAGACACCATCGTATCTTATCTAATAAAATTGGTTTCGTGAACATGTCTGCACAATTTTCCTTTGTATGCACTTTTTCAAGAGAGACTCCCCGTTCAGTGATAACCTCTCTTACAAAATGGTACTTTATAGGTATATGCTTTGATTTACTATGATAGGCTGGATTTTTAGCCAAGTGAATTTCACTTTGAATATCACAAAATAACTTTATGTTGTCTTGCAACCTACCAAACTCACCAAACAAACCTTTCAACCAAACAGCTTCTTTGCAAGAATCTGAAGCAGCTATATATTATGTTTCTGTAGTGGATAAAGCAACAATGTTTTATAGCTTTGACATCCGGCTAATAGCTCCACCTACAAGAGTAAAGACATATCCTGAAGTTGACCTTCTCTTATCCAAATCACCTACAAAATCAAAATCAACATATCCGCAAACAAATTCACTACTTTTGTTATAGGTGATACAATAATCACTTGTGCCTCTCAAATACCGAAGCACCCATTTCACTGCTGCCCAGTGTTCTTTTCCTGGATTTTCCATATACCTACTGAAAACCCCAATTTCATGTGGTATTTGGTCATGTACAAAACATCACATACATCAAAGTTCCTACTGCATTAGCATAAGGTATTTGAGACATATATTCCTTTTCTTCATTTGTATTAGGACATAAACTTGAAGAAAGCTTAAAATGGGAAGCTAAAGGGACTGAAACTGGCTTCACATTGTTCATACCAAACCTTAAGAGTATTTTCTCAATATACTTCTCTTGTGATAACCACAGCTTACCATTGCTCCTATCTCTGAAAATCTCCATGCCCAAAATCTGTCTTGCTGCTCCTAGATCTTTCATATCAAATGTCCTAGCCATCTGAGCCTTTAACTTGTTGATCTCAGTTATGCTTTTTCTTGCTAAAAGCATATCGTCAACATACAACACTAAGATAATGAATATGCCATTACTTAATTTCTTAAAGTAAACACAATGATCATATTCACTTCTTATATAATTTTGGCTCATCATGAAAGAATCAAATTTCTTGTACCATTGTCAAGGCGACTGCTTCAGACCATACAATTATTTCTTGAGCCTGTAGACAAATTTCTTGTTGCGATTTTGAACAAACCCTTCAGGTTGTTCCATATAAATCTCTTCATCTAAATCTCCATGTAAGAATGCAGTCTTAACATCTAGTTGTTGTAATTATAAATCAAGTAAAGCAACTAATGCTAAGACAATCTGAATTGAAACAATTTTAACAACTGGTGAAAATATCTCATGAAAGTCAATTCCTGGTTTTTGAGAAAAACCTTTTGTGACCAGCCTCGCTTTGTACCTGTCTTCTTTATCATGAACACCCCTTTTCAATTTGTAAACCCATTTACATCCCACATTTTTCTTGTCTTTAGGAAGTTCTACCAGATCCCATGTGGCATTCTTGTCTAATGCCTTCATTTCATCCTTCATAGCCCCTTTCCACTTATTACTTTTAGAACCTTCTACAGCTTCCTGATAGCATAAAGGTTCATCATCATTAGTGGTTAAAGCAACTGAAGTAACATAATCATCATACCTTTTAGGAGGATGTCTGATTCTTGTGGACCTTCTCAAAGATGTTTCTGGTTCTTCCACAATTTGTTGATTATTCTCTGTAGGAACTTCTTCATGATCTTCATCTAAAACTTGTTCATCTTTACTAACATCAGTATTTGAATTGGTTTCAAACTGAATATGTTGAAACTTAGGTACATTTTCCTGTTTCAATTTATTATCTACATCTGGATTATCAAGTCAAGATTCATTGAATTTAACATCTCTGTTAATGATGATATTGTGAGTTGTAGGATCCCACAACCTGTATCCCTTAATCCCATCACCATATCCAACAAAGATATATTTTTTGATTTAGGATCTAATTTAGAACGTTGATGTTTCGGAATTAGAGCATATGCATCACAACCAAAAATTTTCAGTTTAGAATATTCACAAGGATGACCTTTCCATACCTCTTGAGGAATTTTGCATCCTATTGCTATTGATGGTGATAGATTTATCAAATAGCAAGCCATAGATACTGCTTCTGTTCATAATTACTTCTATAAATTTGTGTTACTTAGCATACTTCTTGCTCTTTCTAAAAGAGTCCTATTCATGCATTCAACAACTCCATTTTGCTGAGGAGTATAAGCAGTAGTTCTATGTCTTTCAATCCCAACTTCCTTGCAATAATTATCAAATGCCTTTTAAGTAAACTCACCACCATTGTCAGTTCTTAAACATTTAATGGTTCTTCCAGTGATATTTTCTACTAATGCTCTAAACTGCTTGAAAACTATGAATACATCAGACTTTATTTTTTAAATTGTAGACCCATACTTTTCTAGAGAAATCATCTATAAAAGATACAAAATATGATGATCCTCCATATGAGGTTGTAGGAGATGGACCCCAAACATCAGAATGGATATAATCAAGGATTCCCTTACTAGTATGTTTTCCAGTTTTAAATTTTTGCTTGCTTTGTTTCCCATATATACAATGTTTGCAGAAATCTAACTTAAAAGATTTTAAACTAGGAAGTAACATACGATCAGATAAAAATTTTAAACCTCTTTCGCTCATATGGCCCAACCGTTGATGCCATAGTTGAATAGAATCACTGTCATTCTCAGATACAGTAGAAGTATGATCTGACTCTGTTCTTCCTTCTAACTGAAAAATATTTCCAACCTTCTTTGCTTTCAATACTAATAGGATTCCTTTGTAAATTTTCATTACTCCACCTTGAATAAAAGTTTTATATCCATTTGTGTCTAACACTCCTAGAGAAATAAGATTTTTCCTGAGTTCAGGTACATGTCTTACATCAGTTAAAATTTTGATTGTACCATCAAACATTTTAAGATGGATGCTGCCAAGTCCCACAACATTACATGAGAAATCATTGCCCATGTAAACAACTCCATCATTGATTGATTTATAATATTTAAACCAATCTTTATGAATGCACATGTGATTGGATGCACCAGAATCTAACAACCAATGTTGATCATGATTTAACAAATTAACTGATAAAACTTCATCACTTATACCTGAACCGGATGCCGAACCTGAACCTGTATCTGTCATGTTTGCCTCTTTATTTTCTATTGAAGAGTTTCCTTTGGATGATTGTTGTCTTTTCCAACAGTCCTTCTTCAAATGTCCTGATTTGCTGCAAAACCAACATTTTAGCTTACTCTTCTTCCCTTTCGATTTTGACCGAGAGTTGTTTTTCTGACTGAAGCATTTTTCTTTAGATCGACCTCTAACCATCATTGCTTCTGATGTAGAGATTTCTAAATTTTACCTTTTCCTAGTTTCTTCAGACAGCATCGCTCCAACAACATCATCAAATTCAAGGTTTTCTGATGAACTAAGACTTATAGGAGTAACAAAATGATCCCATGACTTAGGCAAAGAGCATAATAAAGTTACAACTTTATCTTCTGAATCAAATTTTACTTCTATGCTATCTAACTGCACCAAGAGAGTATTAAAAGTATTCAAATGATCGGTTATTGTTGTACCTTCCTTAATGCGCAAGCTGTACAACTGTCTTTTCAGAAGAATCCTGTTGGTTAAGGATTTAGTCATGTACTTTTTTTCTAACTTTGTCCATAAACCAGCAGTTGTTTTCTCTGACACGATGTTAAAATGTCATCTGCCAAACACAATCGTATACCGCTCAGTGCTTTGTCATCGATGTCACTCCATTCGTCATCTTTCATGGCGAAAAGTTGTTTGGATTTTTCCAAAAGTGCCTTTGCCACACCTTGTTGTATGAGTAAATCGTGCATCTTGACTTTCCATATTTTGAAGTTATTCCTCCCATTAAACTTCTCGATCTCAAACCGAGCACTTTGAGTTTTTTACATATTCAATTTAACTCCTTCTCACACAACACTATGATTAATATTACATGCATAGATTTGCAGTGGATCAAATTAAAATCTGAATATGGGAATTTAAGAAAAGAAAAAAAAAACAAAATTTTGGTTGCTACTTAACTCAACTTTAAAAAAAAAATTGAATTCACTCAATTCCTCTGCGGCAGAAGTCACTTTCAAAGCCTCCACAAAACATTCAACTGCATAAAAAAAACATCAGATCGAACTTAATAACCAAAAAAAATAACAGCTGATAGATCATATTGTGCACATAAAACCTTCACAAAAAACTCGATAACTTTGAATTCACCTGAGCAGCATTATAGCTTCTATAGAAGTCAGATTCAGTTCATAAAAGTGGTATCCCAGTCACACCAAATGATCACTGGAAATTAAATGAATGCATTGTAAAAACTAGGTTTCTGAGAAAGTGCGACTGATTGAACAGATGATTTTCGTCAGACTGAAGCAGCCCAATTCACGGATGTCAGCACACCTGATCACATCAACACTAATTTAAAAAATTTAAATTAGTTCTCAGTTTACACTTCACGCACCATCTCTTTATGCCAGAATTTACACCAGCTCTCGGTGCTCCTTCATCAATTTAAGCGCAGTGGATCGAGGATCCAAATTACCAACCATGCCCAATAAAACGAATCCTGAAGTTTTGTAATTCATTGCTCACATACAGCAGCGACGTACAGCAGCTCACGTATAGCAACAATTCAGAATAATTGTGCAAACGCATAAGTCAAAAAACTTATCCAGCCAACCTGCAATCCGTTGACACTCCTTCCACTCAGTAGACACACATCAAACCTACATCGAACCTGTTAGTTCTTGCAATCCCACCTCAAATGCACGTTAATACAGGCCCAGTAAACGACCATGGTTCTGTTGTTGCTCTCACACATTAACACATCTCTGATACCAATTGTCAAAATTAAGCACAGCGGTAAACAAACTAAATCATACACAGCAATAAAATGAAGACAACAATTAACGTGGTTCACCCAACCAATCTGAGCTACATCCACCAAACAGAGGTATCGGAAATCTTATTACTCAACAGGAGATTACAACAACAGATTTTCACATCTTCATTTCCTCTTCCTCACACCTCACACCATTTGCCTCTACAGGCTTACAATTATAGATGTAGAGAAGAATCTGAATAATAAATTCTATCACAACAAAATAGGATAGAATATCTCCTCATCAGGATTTAATGCAATCAATTTAGGAAAAAATCCTATTGTTGGCATTATCCATGAGATTTTAGCCAAAATAATATGGAAAATCTCAACAATAATGCCATTCACTCCTCATCCAAATGGGAGCGATGGGAGATCCTTTAACACTTCCTTGGCGTGGTGGGGCCTATCCTCAAAACGTCAATCTGTTTGCTCACAATGAAAACTTCACTGAGCCTCTTTACTAGAATTTCATTGGTGCCTCTTAATTCATATGGAACTCAAACAAACAAGAATAATGTAAGCTAGGAAGTGCATCCTGAATTAGATCCAAATAAACAGAATGATGTGCAAGTTCCCTCAGTTCATTAGTAGGATTTTTTTCCAATTTGTGTCCTCGTAATAACTTATACGAAGTTGATACAATATTTTTTTGAAGAATTTCACCTCATTATTTTTCAGATACTAACACCCTAAGCTTCATAAGACAATGAAAATAAATCACAATCTAATTGGAATCTCGTTTCAATAATGAATATGAATCTTTGACTCAATTTCCATGGCTATGTCTCGCGAGTCTTTATGCAATTTTTGAGGTTTAAATGTGGGTTGATGAAAGAAGAGTAGTTGGGCACCTATCCCTGAGCACGCAACCGCTTTCATTAATATCGCTCTCCCAATGAAACCAATAAAAATAGGAAGCCCATCGGTAAGATGGTATCATCTCATGTCAACTGAAACAATGGGGCTAAGTAGTTTGTCCGTGGAATTCATTGACAATAAATTTTATATCCTTGAGGATTTAACTTGATAGAATTTGAACATTAGAACTAGACTATTGGGTTAATGGTTTTGTCAAGGGAAACATATATTGAATCATAACAACGATCCCAATAAACAAGTTACAAAATGAACTGTGCATATTAAATATTATATAGTGATGGTAAGTAGCATGATCACACCCTAAAGTCCTCGATAGTAGGTATGAAAGATTTGTTTTTTTGTCTTGACAGACTAATAGTATTGAAATTTGTTTCACATGATTATTGTATGTTCACATTTTTTGGGCTTGACCACATGGGTGGTATTTTCCTTTTTTTTTTCATGGGTTTGCTTTGTTGCCTAGGGATATTGCACCATATTATCCACTTAATTGTTTGTATATCTTCTAGAAATTACTTAGATTTCACTTGTGGGGGGTGAAAAGCTCCACAAAATGAGCTCTATGGAAAGTAGAATGCAAATTTTTTGGCAGAAGTTCATTGTGTTGAGTGGGGAGGACATCCACACAATAATAATATTAATTCGAAATTTGTTAAACACCCCTCTCTCACCTCTCTCGCCTACGTAAAGGACCTGTAACTATTTCAGTTCTAGCATTATTAGGAAATGTTGTAGTATAACAATGCCAATGTCACTATTAGTGTCAGCACTCACCGAAAAAATGACCACTCACAAAATTAGTTTTCTTTTTTTTTCGATTTTAAAATGATTTGTAATTAGGAACTGACAAATACCAAAAATAAAACGCCCTCCACCAGGGGAATTATATCTCATCATAGCTTGCTCAACCAATCAAAATATAGAAATAAAGTTACCAGAAAATTAGAAAATTACTTTTGAAATTAGGGGAAAATATGAATATTAAGCATTTTTCTCCAAACATTAGTTAAAATTATAATAAAATCTGTAAAATATTTAAAGTCAATGCACTTTGACTCGAGACGATTACTATAGCTCCTCATGAAATATGGAGTGATAATAGAGTTAGATGGGTGGACAATTTCAATGTAATAGCTCCACAATTTCTCTTTGAAAACGTATGGGCGCATTCAATTTTATCATCTCTAATCACGATAATATATTCATTAAATAATTTTGGTTGGCACTATTTGAATTAATGATAACAAGATGAAAGGGAGTATTGTCTTCCAAATATAGACAACCAAATGGAAAAAATAAAGGAAGAGCCTATGAGTCAATGAAATGTGAATTCTGGTTGAAAGACTGAGACGAGAATCTCGTGATGCGACATGTCGTCCATTTGTGGTGCTCCACCACATCATCTCGGGTGCCCCTCCCCTCCAACGTCTACCTTAATTCACTCCCCTCCTCCTCCCCGCTCCAGCTACTACATTAATGGCAGTCTCCCCATGACCTCCTGTTCAAAAGGTGTCGAATTACCTGCATGAATTCCTCTGAAACCCCAGACACTGTCGGGAACCCCAGACGCTACAGATACATGCGACCAAGGCCACCTTACCCACATGATTTACCTTCAAATTCTGCAAAGAAAAGTAATTCATGACTCTCGTCCATAGGATTACGGCTTTGTGTATATAGGAGAATGAATATGTCAGAATCATTTTTTTCTCCTATAAGCTTAGTACTCATTACCCTAATAATAGTCTAGTTAGATGAAGCTCCAAGAGCCCATGGGTTGGGAATGAAAATTCATCTAGGGATGTTGTTGAGATTGTGCATATTAGTTTGGCTACAAATCTCATGGATAATGCCAACAATAGAATTTGTTCCAAATCTGAAGGCATCAAATCCTGAAGATAAGATAACAATCCTATTTTCTTGTGATAGGATAGAATTGAATTTAATATTCAGTTTTTCTTCTACATCTATAAATTGTGAAGCCCATAGAGGCAAAACATATGAGGGATGAGGAAGAGGAAGTGCAGATGTGAGAAATCTGTTGTTGTAATCTCCTGTTGAATAATAAGAAAGTTGATACCTCTATTTGGTGGATGTAGCCCAGATTGGTTGGGTGAACCATGTTAAATTCGCTGTCTCTATTTTATGCTATCTACTGTGTGTGAATTTATTTAATTTCTGATGTGCATACTCTAACAATTGGTATCGAAGCATGTTGTTCACTGCAAAGGCCGAGTGGGAGACCGTGAGAATGCTGCCTGCCTGCTGGTGTAAATCTGTTTGGCGAGGAGTGCTGTGAGTTGGAGTGTTGAAAACTCTGCGTATCCGTGGGAGGCTTCATGTGCGACGTGGAGAATTGAAAAATTATGGACTGCGTATGCGTGGTGGATTCTGGCGTTGAGAATTTCTAGACAGTACAGTACTCTCCATCCACGGTTGGATAAGAAGTTATTGTGTGGGAAAATCAGAGGGCAACTCGATTCAAAGTTTCCTCTATTCAACGCTTTGCATCCACGCTGGTAGAACTTCACAATTTATTATGTTTTTTTGTCTTACGTTTTGCATTCACGGTGGATATTATTTCTGTGTGATAATCGTCCTCTTGATTGAAATTTAAGTTGCATCTGGTTAACAACGCAACAGATAGTGGTGGTTGTGATAATCATCACATAAGAAATGACGTGTGTTTTAAGTCATAGATCGTTGTATGGTGGGATGTCTAGTGCGTTTGTATGATGCGTGAAGCAACTAAGTAAAATATTTGCAGATTTGCGTAAAATAGTTCCATCTGATCTATTTTGGAAATTTGGATCCTTGGACCACTGCGCGTGAGCTGGAGGATGAATTTTGCGTGTTTATGGTCCTCCTCAAATGGAATGGGAGTCGTCATTTTTTCTGTAGCTACTGTGTGAAGGCGAAGAATTGCTGATGTATGGGAGAAGAGGTAAAATCATGATTTATAGCACATTTAAGGTATCCTCAAGTTTTGTTGAAAAGCTGTTGCATGTGATGTTAATGATAGTGGTGTGTGACGCTTTCTGTGTTGCGTGAAAAGTTAGATTTAATATGGAAAAAACTCAAAGTGCTCGGTTTGAGATCGAGAAGTTTAATGGGAGGAATAACTTCGAAATATGGAAAGTCAAGATGCATGATTTACTCGTACAAAAAGGTGTGGCAAAGGCACTTTTGGGAAAATCCAAACAACCTTTCGCCATGACAGATGACGAATGGAGTGACATCGATGACAGAGCACTGAGCGGCATACGATTGTGTTTGGCGGATTATGTTTTATTTAACACCGTGTCAAAGAAAACAACCGTTGGACTATGGACAAAGCTAGAAAAATTATACATGACTAAATCCTTAACAAATAGGATTCTTCTGAAAAGACAGTTGTACAGCTTGCACATGAAGGAAGGTACAACAATAACGAATCATTTTAATACTTTTAATATTCTCTTGGTGTAGTTAGATAGCATAGAAGTAAAATTTGATTCAGAAGATAAAGCTATAACTTTATTATTTTCTCTGCCTAAGTCATGGGATCATTTTTTTACTTCTATAAGTCTTAGTTCATCAGAAACCCTTGAATTTGATGATGTTTTTGGAGCTATGCTATCTGAAGAAACCAGAAAAAGCTCAAATTTAGAAACCTTTACATCAGAAGCAATGATGGTTAGAGGTCAATCTAAAGAAAAACGCTTCAGTCAGAAAAACAACTCTCGATCAAAATCAAAAGGGAAGAGGAGTAAGCTAAAATGTTGGTTTTGAGACAAATCGGGACATTTGAAGAAGGGCTATTGGAAGAGACAACAAACATCCAAAGGAGACTCTTCAATAGAAAATAAATAAGCAAACACGACAGATATAGGTTCAACATCCGGTTCAGGTATAAGTGATGAAGTTTTATCAGTTAATTTTTCAAATCATGATCAACATTGGCTATTAGATTCTGGTGCATCCAATCACATGTGCATCCATAAACAGTGGTTTAAATCTTATAAGTCAATTAATGATGGAGTATTTTACATTGGCAATGATGTCTCATGTAATGCTGTGGGAATTTGAAGCATCCATATTAAAATGTTTGATGGGACGATCAAAATCTTAACTGATGTAAGACATGTGCCTAAACTCAGAAAAAATCTTATTTCTCTAGGAGTATTAGACACAAATGGATATAAAAATTTTATTCAAGGTGGAGTAATGAAAATTTACAAAAGAATCTTATTAGTAATGAAAGAAAAGAAGGTTGGAAATCCTTTTCAGTTAGAAGGAAGAACAGAGTCAGATCATGCTTCAACTGTATCTGAAAACGATAGTGATTCTAGTCGACTATGGCATCAACGGTTGGGCCATAAGAGCAAAAGAGGATTAAAAATCTTATCTGATCATATGTTACTTCCTAGTTTAAAATCTTTTAAGTTAGATTTCTACAAACATTGTATATATGGGAAACAAAGCAAGCAGAAATTTAAAACTGGAAAACATACTAGTAAAGGAATCCTTGATTATATCCATTCTGATGTTTGGGGTCCATCTCCTACAACCTCATATGGAGGATCATCATATTTTGTATCTTTTATAGATGATTTCTCTAGGAAAGTATGGGTCTATATGTTAAAAATAAATTCTGATGTATTCACAATTTTCAAGCAGTTTAGAGCATTAGTAGAAAATATTACTGGAAGAACCATTAAATGTTTAAGAACTGAAAATGGTGGTGAGTTTACTTCAAAGTAATTTGATAATTATTGCAAGGAAGTTGGGATCAAAAGACATAGAACTACTATATATGCTCCTCAACAAAATGGAGTTGTTGAACGCATGAACAGGACTCTCTTAGAAAGAGCAAGAAGTATGCTAAGTAACGCCAATTTACAGAAGGAATTATGAAAAGAAGCAGTATCTACGACTTTCTATTTGATAAATAGATCACCATCAACTGAAATAGGATGCAAAATTCCTCAAGAGGTATGGAAGGGTCATCCTTGTGATTATTCTAAACTGAAAGTTTTTGGTTGTGATGCATATGCTCTAATTCTGAAACATCAGCATTCTAAATATGATCCTAAATGAAAAAGATATATCTTTGTTGGATATGGTGATGGGATTAAGGGATATAGGTTGTGGGATCCTACAAATCACAAGATCATCATTAACAGAGATGTTAAATTCAATGAATCTTCACTCGATAATCCAGATGTAGATATTAAATTGAAACAGGAAAATGTACCTAAGTTTCAACATATTCAGTTTGAAACCAGTTCAAATTCTGAAAATAGTAAAGATGAACAAGTTTCAGATGAAGATCTTGAAGAAGTTCCTACAGATAATAATCAGAAAATTGTGGAAGAACCAGAAACATCTTTAAGAAGGTCCACGAGAATCAGACATCCTCCTAAAAGGTATGATTATTATGTTACTTCAGTTTCTTTAACCACTAATGATGATGAACCTTTATGCTACCAGGAAGCTGTAGAAGGTTCTAACAGTGATAAGTGGAAAGAAGCTATGAAGGATGAGATGAAGGCATTAGATAAGAATGCCACATGGGACCTGGTAGAACTTCCTAAAGACAGAAAAACTGTAGGATGTAAATGGGTTTACAAATTGAAAAGGGGTGTTGATGATAAAGAAGATAAGTACAAAGAGAGGCTGGTTGCAAAAGGTTTTTCTCAGAAAACAAGAATTGACTTTCATGAGATATTTTGACCAGTTGTTAAAATTGTTTCAATTCTGATTATCTTAGCATTATTTGCTTTACTTGATTTAGAATTACAACAAGTAGATGTTAAGATTGCATTCTTACATGGAGATTTAGATGAAGAGATTTATATGGAACAACTTGAAGGGTTTGTTCAAAATCGCAACAAGAAATTTGTCTACAGGCTCAAGAAATCATTGTATGGTCTGAAGCAGTTGCCGAGACAATGGTACAAGAAATTTGATTCTTTCATGATGAGCCAAAATTATATAAGAAGTGAATATGATCATTGTGTTTACTTTAAGAAATTAAGTAATGACATATTCATTATCTTAGTATTATATGTTGACGATATGCTTTTAGCAAGCAAAAGCATAAGTGAGATCAACAGGTTAAAGGCTCAGATGGCTAGGACGTTTGATATGAAAGAGCTAGGAGCAGCAAGACAGATTTTTGGCATGGATATTTTTAGAGACAGGAGCAATGGTAAGCTATGGTTATCACAACAGAAGTATATTGAGAAAATACTCTTAAGATTTGGTATGAAAAATGTGAAGCCAGTTTCAGTCCCTTTAGCTTCCCATTTTAAGCTTTCTTCAAGTTTATGTCCTAATACAAATGAAGAAAAGGAATATATGTCTTGAATACCATATGCTAATGCAATAGGAACTTTGATGTATGCGATGGTTTTTACACGACCAGATATTTCACATGCAGTTGGGGTTGTCAGTAGGTATATGGAAAATCCAGGGAAAGAACACTGGGCAGCAGTGAAATGGGTGCTTCGGTATTTGAGAGGCACAAGTGATTGTTGTATCACTTATAACAGAAGTAGTGAATTTGTTTGTGGATATGTAGATTCTGATTTTGCAGGTGATTTGGATAAGAGAAGGTCAACTTCAGGATATGTCTTTACTCTTGCAGGTGGAGCTATTAGCTGGATGTCAAAGCTATAAAACATTGTTGCTTTATCCACTACAGATGCAGAATACATAGCTACTTCACATGCTTGCAAAGAAGCGGTTTGGTTGAAAGGTTTGTTTGGTGAGTTTGGTAGGTTGCAAGACAACATAAAGTTATTTTGTGATAGTCAAAGTGCAATTCATTTGGCTAAAAATCCAACCTATCATAGTAAATCAAAGCATATACCTATAAAGTACCATTTTGTAAGACATGTTATCACTGAACGAGGAGTCTCTCTTGAAAAAGTGCATACAAAGGAAAACTGTGCAGACATGTTCACGAAACCAGTTTTATTAGAGAAGCTACGATGGTGTCTGGCTTCTCTTGGCTTGCAAAAAAAATGAAAATAATAACAGGAAAAAGGTATCAGGTTAATTGTTGTCAAGGTGGAGATTTTTGAGATTGTGCATATTAGTTTGGTTACAAATCTCATGGATAATGCCAACAATAGGATTTGTTCCAAATCTGAAGGCATCAAATCCTGAAGATAAGATAACAATCCTATTTTCTTGTGATAGGATGGAATTGAATTTAATATTTAGTTTTTCTTCTACATCTTTAAATTGTAAAGCCCATAGAGGCAAAATATATGAGGGATGAGGAAGAGGAAGTGCAAATGTGAGAAATTTTTTGTTGTAATCTCATGTTGAATAATAATAAAGTCGATACCTCTGTTTGGTGGATGTAGCCCAGATTGGTTGGGTGAACCACGTTAAATTCGCTGTCTCTATTTTTTGCTATCTGCTGTGTGTGAATTTATTTAATTTCTGTTGTGCATACTCTAACAGATGCCATCAGGTACTTTATCTAATGCAGAATATGAGATTTTCGACCATTATAAAATCATCACCGAGACTCCGTAGTCTGCTATGAAACCTCTCAAAGAACCCGTGGATAACATCCAGTGGGTCATTGAGTTCTAACAATCATGAAAAATCAATAGATGATAAAATTTTGACCAGTGATCAATATCTAAAAAACCTCATTGTACCATTTCACTTCTGCCACACATTATAACCTAATTTGCTTTGGTTTAGATCACTACGATCTCAACTAGCTTGGAGTTACATTTTATTTTCTGAAAATCAACCAATACCAACAAGAGAAGAGAGAAAGCATAAAATTTTCTTATTAAAATCATTCTCTACTTTTTTATGGAGACTCTCGAATTGAGAAGAATTTTAATATTACAAAGCTTGCTCTATGTCTTCTCCTATGGGTGTGGGTGATGAAAAAATATATACTTAAAAAATAGTCAAGATATCATCGAAAGTGTAGCATTGAACAAGCAACCAATATATAATGAAAACCATAGAAAACACATATAGGAACTGCACTACTCAACTAATCGAGATATAATGAAAACCATAGTGAATGAACTGCACTGCACCTTCCTCCAAGTGTCTCATGCCTCCTCAATCTTATGCAACCAAGACCATCTCTCTTTCTAAGGAATTCAAATCAGAACCAAAGGAATCATTCCCAAGATCATCTCAAATGCCTGAGTTGGAGAATAAACTCTGATATGTGATCATTTTCGTACATATAGAAGTCCATGAATTTTCATTTCTATCTATTTTTTTAATGAGGGAACGAAGGAGAGGCATATGGTTAGTCTAATAATGCTTTTTTGTTTTTTTCTACTTTTAAAATTTATACAACATGCTCTTTTAAACCATGCTTTTGTACGATTTTAAAGTATACTTTGGGAAAGTTTTAATTTTTTTCCTTATCATTTATGTATAGCTAAACTCTATTTATTTGAATGAGATGTAGGTAAAATTTATTTAAATTTTTATAAATTTTAAAAGTAGTCGAAGTTATGATACAAATCCTGTAGGCGCGGAAAATCATTTTCCAGCGCCTATAAGATTTGTATCCTAATTTAGAAACCTATTCAATGTTAGGGGATTAGTGTCATGAACTTCATTAAACACTTTAAAATATCTTTCTATGGAAAAAAATTCTCTCCAATAACCTTCTCATCAATTTATTCTTATTATTCAATTTATTCTCACTATTCAGTTCCAGAGTTCAAGAAACCAAATCAATATTTGATCAAAAAAAAAAAAAAAAAATCTTGAAGATGAAGAGGAGGGGGAGATTGTTTTTTATTTTTATTTTTTTTGGCTACATAAAGCCACATAGATCTATAACCATGTTCTTCTCACTACATTGGTTCTCCCCTCAATGCTAATGCATGAGTATGAAGATGAATTACTAGATCAAGGGCTTCTTGTTGGTCTAGATTAAATGGGAGGCCCTATCTCTACACAAAATTTGTAAATGTTTGTTACTACATGCATGATTTTATTGGATCATAGAATTTTTGCTAGCTTTTTTCCTCTAGGTCACATTTACAAAGTCTGTCAAGGGAAAAGAGGTATTAGGAAGGTCTCAAGTTGTGTAGATGATAAATAACTGTGATCTTCTCTCAGCATGTATGATCCCATAAATGTCATATATATATATATATATATATATAAATATATATATATATATATATATATATATATATATATATATATATATATATATATATATATATATATCACTCTATTGGATTCATGTATCTGACAAGTAGAGCCTTGTTCATTTTTATTATTGCTTTGAGCGTCTATTTTCACTCATGTTCTTTTAATATATGAATAAAATAAAATGCATTTTAGGCCAATTTCCTTGAATATTTCAAGAGGTATTTTGTGTTTCAAAAGCCTTGTTCCAATTTATGTATTTTGTAGAATTTTTATACAATAAATAGAGGGTCATAAAGGAGTTTAGATTTAATTTATTCTCCTTTTAATACTTTCAAATATATACATTTAAGATAACTCTATAAATCCTAAAAATAAAGTGTTTATCATATTCAATTCGTTCTGATATTTAATACTTAATTTTATTACCTTCATTAATCAGTGCCTCACAAAATTATATTTATTCACCTCTAACTAACAAAGATTTCCTTACTCTTTGTTAGACCGAGTCTTAATGTTTTTCTTATTTTCTTCTACCTTCCGCCAATTAGATTTGAGCTCTACTCGTTGAGATTGAATTCCCAATGTATAGACCTCTAATCTCATAGATTTATATATTTTGAATCCCAGTCTCCCGTCGGCTTCATATTTAATCCTAATAATTCTAGTTCTTATCATTTAAATCTTACCACCAAGCTTAATAAATATGATTCTAGTTATTTATAGTGGGTAGCTTACTTTCTTGAATTTGATGAGGGAGCCTGAGCACCCTAAGACCCAAGGGCCATCTAGAAGTCAAGAAGTGGTCTCTGATGCCTTGGCATAGTTCATAGATAGTTGAGAAAATATAAGGGATCAATAAGCCCAATGGTATGGTAAAAACAATTGCTTTACTCCTTGTCTCCTATGTCCTTAATTGTTTCTCCAACTAAAAACACTCCTTGGAGAATTGTACAATCAATTAGTGTCACGAAATTGTACTTGGTGTGTGTAGCATGATACGAATACCTTATACTGAATTTTATTCTAACCCATTACAAATACCTCAGGATTGGGTGAAGTGTCACTGTGCACTGCCTTCATATTTTTTTGGATATAGAATATTCTGATCATATTTTTCAGATTCATCATTCCTAGCCCTGTGCCTGAATATGAATCATGAAGAAATCAAGTAATTAGTGATAAATACCCACTCTTTAGCATTATGTGAATTTTTTTGAGGGATCTAATTAGTAATTGGATCTTAAGTTATAAACCTATTCAAATGTCACGGGAAATGGTGCAAAATCATCGAACTTTAAAATGATGAATCGCCTTCAATAATATGAGCAATGTAGAGACCCTTGTACCATTTTAGAAAGATCTGTAACAAGAATAACAACAAGAATAACAACTCATAACAAGAATAATAATATAGACTTACAAGAATAAGAACACATAACAACATAATTAAATAAAAATTAGTATCATGTTTACAAAAATCCATTGAAAAAACTACTATTTCAAATTAGATTAGGACTTAAATCCAAAGTTTAATTGTTCAAAACCCTCAGGGTTACAAAAATCCAAGCTTCCGTTGTTTTAGTTTTCAACAATTTGTGTTGCCTCTGCAAGGATTTTGAGGTTGTCTTTGTTATCCAGCGCCCTAGTCATTCTCCTGCCCTTTTTCTACAAGGTTTTGGGAACTATTTGAGGTTGTCGTTCAGATTCGACTGGAAGCCCCTGCTCAGCTCTAGAAAATGCTTCTTCTTGCTCATCAATAAGGAAAATTGGTTCCTTCAGCTTGGTATTTAGTTTTCTTTCAACCCCAAACTTAGTTTTTTTGTGCGCCTTGTTCGTGGCCTCCTAGAGTATTTTGTTACATGGTGAAATTCTCCAAGATCTTCACTCTTATTTCCATATTCTCCAATAGTTTCATCTTTCTTATTGTCTTGTACTTCTATCTGTTGTCCTCTACTCCTCTTGGTATTTACCCTAGGGATTTTTCTCCTATTATGGCTTTCTGTGTCTTTTGCAACAACTTGGTGACTGCTCTCAACCTCTGTTGTTAGAGCCCTTTCCTTATATGATTTCTAGGAAGTGGCTATCTCATTACCCTCTTCCTCGACTGTTGTGTTTGTTTCTTCAATGCATGAAGGTGTTAGCGTAAATTATTAACGCAAGATTATGAAAAGAGCATACTTTAGTTGTGTATGAAAAAGATCCCCAACAACAGAAATGGCTGCTTAACTCCTTAGATTTGCAATCGATAGTTAGAAAAAATGTGCAAAAAACCATATCTATGTTGTAAAAGTAGTTAAACAATGAGAAGAAATAATAATTGCTCCATACATCCAACAGAAAAGAAAATATTTAAATAATGTTTTCATATATTATTACAGTTGGTGAAGGGAACAAATAGATGTTACTAGTCACCCTCAAAGGGATGGGTTCTTGGTTTTCCTCAACGCTTCATCTCCAGAAGTTTCTCTCTCTCAATTGTGCAGAAAACGCAAAATGTATGTTGAACTCAACTGGGAGCTCAAGAGCCAAAAGAAAAAAGTAGAAAAAATGAGAATGATCAAAGTGTGACAATGAAAAGGATCAAAGTGAAGAATGAATGGAAAATCCTTCTGTTTATAACAAAATATTGAGTTATCCTCGATAATGGTGAATAATAAAATATTGTTAGAGGCAAGACTTTTGTGATCCATAATGTACATAATTTTCTTTCGGATTAATCACATCATTAGGAATTTGGTTGAAATTTCGAACCATCTAATGTGGTTCATCCTCAGGACAAGGTGAAGAAGGAAATTGATCTCATTGAATAAATAGTAAGGATGTGTCATTTCCTGGTGATAGTTGTTTAAACTAGCCATTAAAAACTAGTCGTTATTTGACTAGGTTAGTTAATTAGTTAGAATATTAAAAGTTTTTAAATTTTTTAAAAATATTATTTATTGACCTTTTTTAATAATATTTTTAAAAACTTTAAAAACTTTTAATGTTCTAACTAATTAACTAACCTAATCAAATAACGACAAGTTTTAACAACTATCACCGATAAATGACACATCCTTACTATTTATTCAATGAGATCGATTTCCTTCTTCACCTTGTCCTCAGGATGAACCACATTAGATGGTTCGAAACGTCGACCAAATTCCTAATGATGTGATTAATCCAAAATACATTTATCTATATAATAAATTATTATCAACCAAGATCTAGATCTAACTGCTTGGAATATTTTATTATATTTTTTTTGGAGGGAAAAGGTATTTAAATTAATTAAATACCTTTATTTAGAAATAATAAACAAATAAATGATTTATTTATCATTTCAGAATGTGGTTAAATAATAATAAACAAATAATGATTTTTTAAATTATTCCGAGATGATTTAGTGAAATTTAACAAGGAATAATAACTAAATAATTATTTAATTAATTATTCCTAGAGAAAAATAAGATAAATAATGTTTTATCAAATTATTTCTCATAATTGGGTTAAATATGGCCAGGAATATTATTTAAACAATGGTTTAATTAATTATCCCTAGAGGAAAATCAAATAAATAAGGATTTATTTAATTATTCCTAATGGGGTTTCTTATTTAAACAAGAATTAACTTAATAGAATATGGTTTATTAAATTATTTCTTATAGTGAAAGCAATTTTACCATAGTAAAATTGGTCTTACATGGTGTACTTCGATCCATCTAATTATAAATGGTTAGATGACCACTTTTTCGTGATAACATATTTCCCCCCAATGTGCGAGCGTTAGGAGCTAATCTTATAATTGAAGTACTTTGTAAGAATACTTGCACTAGACACTGAAGGGGATTCAGAGAGAGACAGAGAGAGAGATGAAGCGAAGCAAGAGAGGACAATAAATGAGGGGGAGAGACCTACAAAGTGATATAAGTCTCCTTTGATGTTGGGGTACATGTTCTCAATGAGGCGGGGGAGGCATACCTATGCCCGCTGAGATGACAAAGTACAAAGAATGATAATGGGCTCAACAATATGAGATTGAGCAGTAAATTACATGATAAATGTTACATGACATGTTGGCATAAATGGTCCAGACAAAAAATATAATGAATTCCACATACATATTGCGCCTGGAGAAACATGAACCAAGACTGAATACAATAATATATGAGTACATGATACATAATAACAACCAAAGAAGCCTTGCTAAATAGGAAAGGACTCTGAAAATATGAATGGATCATCTGAATGATACATGCATGCTATGGGTGCTACAAGCAGTGGAAACCAAACCCATCAAATCTTTGGATGAGGCTGTAGCATAATCTGAGGTCATCTGGGCATGTGAGGGGCTACCTGAAGGGCCACCCCCTCATGAGGTCGGAAACATCTCATGCACACCCAAGAATCACTGGTACAATCTGTTGGATCACCGGACCATAAAGTATATGAATCTCAATCATGCAATAATGAGCGAAGGACGAGATGATGAGAAAAAACCAAGTCAAAGGGCAATGATGATCCCATTTTCTTGATTTGAGGCATTGAACAAGAATGGAAGCTGGAACCAAGGTACACTGCCCTCTAAACCTATCTTTTGGAATGAATGTGTTGATGTCAACAAAAGGAGGTTTGCCATAGGTGAGGAAATTATGAATCCTTAACTAAGGCATTAGGGATCATAGTAAAGTGACTGGTGGACTAACACCAGGGATGATGATGGAATAGGGAATGCTGAGTAGCAGACGGAAAAATTTTGTTGTCAAAGCATAAAAAGCATGGATGACCTGGTAGTGACTGCCTCAACTCCATAGGGGATGAGGGAAAGTATAAATAGAGGCAAAAATGGGTAGCACGTGATGAATGTGACGCAAAGATAGATGGAAGACAGTAACAGGAGATAAAGGGACCTGGGACAGACTCCATGAATGTGATGATCACTCAACTTGAATGCTCTGACCAAGGGTGACTTGATGATGCTGCCACATAGGATAGGCCCAAGGGGGACCATGAAAACATAAGAAAAAGATGGTTACTCATGACGAAAATCAGCACAGTAGTTGACAAGTATGAAGGCAAAGTGGTGCCCCAAGTACAAGCAGCGCATGTGAAGAAATTTGATTTTAAGAGGCAGTAATGTGACCCTTCTTGGAAAAATGGCTTCCTAGTGAAGTGCAAAATTACCAAAAACAAAAGAAGAACCATTATAGTGCTTAGTGAGATATTTTCAACGGTGCTCACGGTTCGTCAAACCAAGCTACGATTTGGTCACAATGGGCGAAGGAAAATTTAGGGATTTTCCTTTAAAAGGTTGATTTCCCTACAATTTAATTCATTTTCTAAGTGAGCTGTAGTAAATATGGAGAGGAGGAGAAGGGCCTAAATCCTGCAGTGATCATAACAGTCAAACTGACCATTGGAATCAGTATCCTTCAGTGGCAGGTAGGTGGCCTAACCTTACTCTATATATTCATTGGTTTAGTTTTTTAGATTAGGTTCTCGGGGCTCAGTGCGAGACCCCTGCCCATCCTAATGGTTGGCTAGCACTATTCTGGCCTTGAAATGTGACCTAAATCGTAGTATTTAGTCGGAAAACTATGAGCTTGCAGTTCTAGGGCAGAAAAATTGTGATTTGGAGCTGGAGGTGGGTTTTTGTCTCCTGGTTGGCTGAGGGAGAGGGTTAGCAAAGTTGTGATGCAGTTGTGTTATTTTGAACTAAAAATAATGATAACGTTGTGAAGGTATGGTAGAGCTGAATATCAATTTGCGTGTGAGATATTTTCATGCACTCTGTGCTGAGATTCAAGGGAATCAGGTTGTACGGGGAGCGATTGCTCGGTATGGGGTGCTCAAGTTGGTTGAGAAACCATTGATGAGGGCATGTGAACCCTTGCTATCTCGAATCGTGAGCTATTTGGATCCAGAACCTGAGGCCTTTATAGTGTAGGGGCATCGAATCGAGCTTTCTATCTAGGACATCTATTTTTTGGCCGGACTCTCGCCACTAGGGGTGGTGGGAAACATACATCCGGTGTTTCCTCATGGGAGGAACATTCAGAGTTCATGGAGCACCATTGTAGACCAGATGCTTGTGCAAAGGGCATGACCATTTTGATCAGTGATCTAGAGCGGCTAGAGACACAGGTTGTCATCGTAGCGGTAGTGTGGATCCTGGGCAACCAGGCATTCCATCACATCACTGGCAGGTAGATGATGTTGGTAGAGAGTGTTTTTAGTGGGACCTACTATGGGTGGGCCCATATGATGCTGTCGTCGGTGAAATGAGATTTTTCGTTATGCAAGTTACAAGTGAACCATGATTGTGCTTTTGGTATGGTATTGTGCTTGTTCTTCTTTGAGAAGATCCCCACCATCCATCTTCATGTGCAGATCCGGGATGGGGGCCCATAGGAGCCCAGAATTCACCGCTGGGGGTAGCTGCTATGGAGAGGAGGAAGAGGGGGAGTCGGAAGGGTGTTCTGACCTGAGTTTTTCGCACATTGGGATCATATTCTGTTGTACATAGATGATTATCCATATAGTGTTATGAACTTTCAAGAAGACCTTGACTTGCCACTTCCGCCTAATTGAGCATTGGGACCGGATGGTGAGTGAAAGTTGTTATATATTATGGTTCATTTAAAGCTTTTAGAATATGTATGTGGTACTGATTTGTAACTTTTAGTATGTAGATATAGCACTGGTGAAGCCGACAGGGTATGTGGGATGATTCGCGACACCAAGGGTTGTGGGATCTAGTGGAGCGAGAGCAGACTGGAGACCTGATTATGAGGCTCTGCTGGAGGATGTCTGTCACATGTGTGATTTGTTTTTTTCCAGTGTATCACAACACATTTAGCATGATCTTGAGGACTAGTACATCGAGCAGTGTATAGGGCTACCCTCATAGTGGCGAGGGGTCATGCTATGCATGGTGATGGCCAGGTAGGTAGTTCGAGATTTGCAAGCTAGTGGAGCGAAGCCATTGGCTTGGGACCCTCCAGATAGTGATTAGAGATAGGGGTATGTGGTGCCCTCCATTTTTCTTTTTGTAACATGTTGTGGGCATGTCGAATGTATTTATATTAGTGGACTCCAAACATTTATGATATTGTCGATACATAATATGGATATGCATATTTTTATATATGAAGAGTATATGTTTCGCCATTTGCTTTATTATTGTCTTATTTTAAATGCATGTGATAAGTGCAAATATAGAATATTGTTTGCAATGCTATCGACATAGTGATTCTAGGCTCTACGTACATGACTGAATGTAATGGATTCGAATTCACACACTAAGAGTTTCACTCGTCAATATTTGTAAAAAGGACATGGTTATTCACACAATACATGCCATTCAATTGCATGACAAGAAGAAAGTAATATAAACAAACATGAAGATAAAGGAGGTGATGATCAAGGGAATCGACTAACAAACCAATCACTGCATCATATTCATCCCAGTTATTGGTGTCAATTCCAATGCATATGATGTTGGAGAGGACTAACGTATGAAAGGGGGTAAAAATAGCCCAAGCTGTCGAGGCTAGATTTCGGGAGAAGCGAATTTCACCATTGACATGGCCGATATATGGTGTGGATGATGGATCCATCTGAAACAAGATAAAAAATGAGATGATGGAGGAAAATTCAAGCTACCTAAATTCATGACAGAAATAAATAGACACATGTCAATGGGAGATGCCATGGGTAAAATTTCTTGAGGTAGAGTGCATTGCGAGGGTTGGGAAGGATTTGGCCTTCAAAATCCTCTAGAAGGTATGCCCCCTTGCCCAAGTCCTCATTAATTATGTAAGGTCCTATCCAAAATGATTCAAACTTCCCATGACCAAGGACATCATGAGCCTGGTCATGCACTAGAACAATATCACCTTCATGGAAGGTACAAAGGTGCACTTTCTGGTCATACTGGTTTTTGGTTAATTTCTTGGTCACTTCAATGGTTTGCAATGTAACACGTTAGTCTTCGGAAGCACGCTCAAGCATGATAAGTATGTGTTCTAAAGTTTGGGTGTCCCGGAGAAGTTCGATGGCTAGATGAAGGGAGGGGATTTCACATTCGATCAGTAAGACTTCCTCCTTGACAAAAACAAGATGGAAAGGAGTAAACCTGGTAGAGGTTTTAACAGAATTTCTATAGACCCACAAAGTCGAGAAGAGCATAAGGTGACAGTTGGTTTCATTCTTGTTCGCCATCCGTTGAAGCATATTTTTAAGGATTTTATTGACTTCTTCAACTTTTCCATTACCTTGGGGATAATAAGACGATGAATATTGGTTCACAAAGCACAACATAGAGGATACCTCACGCCATATCTCATCTTCAAAATGTCGGCCATGGTCGGAGACCATTTGTTTCGGAACCCTGAATCGAGCGATAACATGGTTAAAGAAAAAGAGAGTTGCGGTAGCTACCAGATTGTTGAGCGTTGGCATGGCCTCAACCCATTTGGTGAAATATTCAACCGCCACAATAATATACTTGTGGTTACTAGCAAATGGAGGTCGACTGTTACAGTAATTTGTCACCATGCTCATTTTCCCATCTCTGGTCCTGAAATGCTCAATGACAAATCCTGTGCAATTTTTCCACCATTAAGAAATATGTTAACATATCCCCTTGAATAACCAAAGAAGATTTCCTTGGAAGATTACTATTTAAACTTGGCCAAATTCCTAGTTTCCTGGGTCAGAACCCTTCGTGGTGCTATAACCGCATTGATGTCCTTTTCACATTTCTGGCCTAGCACTGTCAGCGCCCTAATTTCTTGAAAAATCACGTTGATCCCCTTTCTAGCAGTGCTTCCTCAAATGGAGGAGAATATTTGACCTCTAGAAGATCAAGGGCGATGAGTTGATTGTTGAACGGTAGTGATAAGGTTGAGCTCTCTGATTTTAGAGCCTTGAACTCATCCATGGGGGATCATCCCTTAGAAAGTGGTCCTTCCTCCTCCTTTCATGGGATACCAACCTCTTCTCCCTTCCTATAAATTCACATCCCTAATTCCCCAAGTTTAGAGCTTGGTTTATAATTGTCAGACTCATCTAAACTCTCATCTCTTTGCATGCTATCACCATGATAAATCCTAAATGCTCGGGAGAAGGATTGTTTTTTGAGCTTCGGTGAAGGACTCATATTTTCACCTAAGGACGCATCCAAAATCAAGGCCTGGGTTGCAAGCTCTCCTTTTGGAAATTATCAATAATAACAACTTATTTTTTCTTTCTATATTGGTCTAAATGTTTATGCAAATATTCTGGTACTCCTTGATCTGCTAAATAGCTAGTGTTTATGTTTATTATGTATTGTATCATGTTTGTTTTTGTCTCTTAATCATCCGCAGGTATTCGCGCGCCATTAGTAGCAGGAAGCGGGCCTACAAGGATCATGGATCGAGGTCACCATCAACAGATCCGAGTGTAGCATTTGGAAAAAGGTATTTGTGTCTCTTTCCTCATTGCACCGTAAACATTAGTTAAGAGAGTTGTGCATTAGAAAGAATCTTGTGTTGCTACACCCAATCTGGGGCTAGAGATATCGCCTTTGTCCACGGAGAGGATTTATCTTGAAAACAAAATTGGAGACTCCGCTAGGGAGATTTAGCATTTTAGTCCTCCTTCCATGAACTGATATTGGATTAGTTTCACCGATTTTTGAAATTTAAATCTGCTTAGGCCTCTATCATCTTTTGTAAGGATTTATAGTCAGTTCACTATGTTAGGTATGGTGTTTGTGTGAGAATATTTTTATTTTTTCCTTCTTTTTAGCGACCAACACCCTTTCTGTTTGCACGGTAGTGCTGGCAACGCTTTTCTATATAGTACAACAACGTTCATTGGCCTTTCGCCACCCTTCTTCTTAGCACAAAAGCGTTGATCTCAGACCTAGGAAATTTTGAGTTGCCCTTTCGATTTTCCAGTGCATCGTGGCCCTTGAAAGAGTCTGTGAGATCTTAGTGATCTCCTTGTTGTGTGTTTGACTTATCTATCTTCTTTGGGTGAGTCTTTTCCATCTCTTTGATTTGTTTGTAATTTTGGGAATTCTTCACCATTTCAAACACCCTTTGTCGCATTGTTCTTGTCTTGTTTTGAAGTGAATTGTTGTATGATTTGGTCATATCTACATCTCTGATTTTCCCTTTGGTTTAGTGTCAAACATAGGATCACAAATTTTTTGTTGCACAAGTTTAGAAGAGAGTGTTTTTTGTCTAAATTGAAAAGAAATTGGAAGTGATTTTCATTTTTTGTTTTGATTTAGATTATCTTTGTCATTTTAAGAAGAGTGGAAATCATTTCATTTGTGCATTATTTAAAGCGATTTTTATTTGGTTCAGTTGAAAGAAAATTGAAAGCATTTGAATTTCTTCTTTTGTTCATTTTTTTTGCTTTTGATTACATTTCAAAGTGAAAAAAAAATTCGTGCATCTTTGTGAAAAGAAAAGCATTTTCATTTTTCAATAAGTTGCATTTGTTTGGGAAAAGTGAATTCAATTGAAAAGAATTGCATTTCATGACTTTGAACTAGTTTGGGGGGCATTGTTGTTGCCGCATTGATTGCATTCTTGCTTGTCTCTCTTCCATAAATAGTTTAGGATTCATTGAAATGGAAAGCTTTCTTTTTTGCATTTAGTCTGCACTATAAGGATTCAGGTGACATTCGTTTTGAGCCTTGAAACTGAAAATTTAATCAATATCAACTTAATATGAACCTAATTTATCTTACGGAGCATTGAAATTAACGATAATATTTAGTGGTCTAGGCTAGAGACGTGTTCCAACGTCATTAAACATAGGAATGGTCGCTAATGGTCTACATTACATCCCGGGGGTGATATCTCATCCCACATATGTAAGTATATTGAGGTATGATAAGTATATTTGGTGCGGTCTCATCGAACGGTTATGCATTAGACAACACTACTACATACTGGAATCCCACGTACCATCTCGTATATTGGGGAGACACCACTAGGTTGCAAGCCTTATAGGTAACTGAGTTGGCCGCCTTGTAGACGTGATACACCAAAAACAACATTCGAGGATATTGGTTGTCATACGTTAAGTCCTTGGTCATTTTTCTATCATTTGATCACCAAGGTGTATATTGCAGTTCACGGATACTTGGTAAACCTTTATTCCTAGAACACCCTTTTTATTTATTTTTTGTTAATTGTAAAAGTAACTACCCATGAAAACATCTCACTCGTGAAATTGTATAGCCTTTTATTGCTTGATAAATTGTAAATTTTTTCACATCCTCCTTTTTTTATATTCTTCTGAAAGGTCATCGTCATTGAATCATCGAATTCTCTTATTCACTCCTCTGACGGATCTCAAGAACCTCCTCCAGAGGTCCCTCAGTTTTTGGTTGGACCCTTCAAAGCGCAAGGTGAGGAACTTGGAATTATCATTAGTGTTCAACCCATATCATCTTGAGCACCACCCGAGAATTCTCCTTGGACGACATTGGAAGACTCTGAGTTGGAAAGTTCTGAACGATCGGCACAGTTCTCGACCTTTCCTCAAAATCCGCTCTTTGATTCAATTGTGGTCTCACCTCAGCAACCTTATAACACTTTTGATCAACCAAAAATCCCTTTTCCTGCTTCTCTAGTAGTGTCTCTCTCTATTGTCCGTCGATTTTTTCCTGACAAAATGGCATCTAATGTTGACGATGTTCCATTCGTGAGCGCTCCTCAAAGCAATCTTTAGGAAACCTTTGGCTCTTATATCCCAGAATCTGCTTCATCGGTGTTTCCCTTTGAGGGAGAATTGTTCAGATCCACACCTCATGATTCAGGTAGTGGAACCAAAATATTGTCTAGTCATGTTGCATCTACGCTCCCTCATGGTTATACCTCTATGGAAAATCTCATTTACGGAGCTTCGGGTGGTACACGTTTATTTCTGGATCCCATTTGGTCAACATGTATTCTTCCATCTTTTGAGCCATTCTTTTTGAATGTGGTCGTTGTGTCTCAACCTGTTGTTCGACCTACGGTCACCATTGGTCAAATGACCGTGTCAATCGGATCCTCTCTCCCCTATTCGCCATACACTGTTACTGCAGTTCCACCATTGAGTGAGAAAAACGGTTTCTTCCATGCCTCGAGGGAAGTCTAACCCTCTTTATGTACCTCCCCTATTGGGTGGGGGGCAACCGAGTTCTGGCTCTATTCCTGGGGTAGCACATCCTCATGTTCAATATTCTCACGTTCAATAGCCCCTTGAGAAATCGAACGTATCGTATTTGTTTGTTCAGAAACCTAACATTCCTTTTGTTCAAATGAAAAACGTGTAATATCAGTATGTTCCTCAACCAAAATTATCTCATCTGTACGTCCTGTTGTACCTTAAGAGACAATTCCTTAGCTGTGATAAGGAATCAGTGCTTAAGACATTTATATGATTATGTCACTAAAATATCTGTCTCTGTTTTAATCACCTTCAAGTATTTACATTTAAACCTTTAGATATCAAACACAATGAATGTCTCACAATGCTATTATTTGTTGATGTTGAATGAAATGACCAGAATAAAATGAAAGAAGAAATTCCAAACTGATATGCTTTCATACAGAATATATCATCTCAAACTTCTGAGGAATTTATGAAAGAAGTAGTTAAAACAAAGGAGCGCTAATTAAGGATTTTAACTCTTGATTACATAGGTAAAAAGAGACCTGTTGCTCATTACTCTGTCTTATTCAAAGAAAGAAAACACATAATGTGAACTAAGATACATATCAACATAAACAGATGCCAGAAACTTGCTTACTCATTCATTAATCATTGAAATCTCTAAGTACAAAATAGTAATCTGAAGGTCCAAAACTCGAAACCATCCTTCCTCTTGAAAATTACATTAAATAAAATAAAACAAAGAGTTCGGAACTGTTGTAACCAATTCCAACTACCACGACTACTTATGAATTCAGAGGCTGTCTATTACATGCCTTGAAAATGTCTTATTACAATTACATTATCTTTGGAAAATTAATAAAATGTAAAAATATACATCCTAATCTATAGGAATTGCTGATGATGTTGCTGCATGCCCTTGGTTATCTAATTTATCTTTCTTTGATGATGAAAACCCTTTTGGAAAGTCTATTGTCCAAGCTTTGCACTTTTTCCATATCTCTATCTTTGTCTTGGGCGAATGTGTTAGATTATGATACTCCAATCTGAATGCAGTAATTCGATTATAAGATGGTCCTTCTGTGAAAAGAGTTTTTACCAACTACAGTAGCTGGAAATGTTTTTGCAGAAAGTTGACTATTGTTTCCCCTTTAAGCACTTGAGTTTTTTATGCCTATTATCAACTTTGCTTTTTTACATAACTAGAGAATTCTCATAAGAATCCCATGGAAATATATTTCTTTAATCTCCCCAACATGATGGCAGACCTATTCTTGTTAATTTGTCAAATAACTTATCAAATTGACTTACTGCCTCTTTAATTTCCATCAGTTTCTTTTCTGTAGATTTCCTGTGATCATTTCTGACAATCATCTGATTGATCTCCACTGCATATAAGTTCTTGTCTTTAATATCATTTTCTTCTAATTCCTAATCTGTTTTAGAAGTAATAAATTCAATGAACCTTCTAGCCTAGATAGCTCTGTTAATTTCCTTTTGCTTATCTGTCATGATTGGTTCTTCACATTCCCTGATACGACTTTTTTCCTCTGCAACTATCTTCAAATAGCTCCAAATTGATTTCATTTCGGAAATGATATCATTCCAAATGATATCTTTGGCATGTATCAGTGAAATGTTTCCTTTCAGTCTTTCTTTGAGATTTTTAATCTCAGCATTGGCATTCTAAATATCTGTTTTATACTTATCAGCTTCATTCTCTATGATATGAATAATTTTTGTTGCAGTCTCTAGATCTACTTGAGCTTTTTTCCGATATCTTTCAGCCATTTGCAACTCAGTATTCAATTGAAAAATATGTGCTTGAGGATCTTCATTACCTGTAGGAAAAACAAAAGTACAACTATGGTTTTCAATATGATTTTGCAATGATATTGTAGTTTGTGTTATTTTGGCAATTTCTTCATCTTTTTTCATTAGTTGCTGTAAAAAAATTTCTTTCTCATTCTCCATCTCTGCAACTTCTGCAGCCATAGAATGTTCTCCTGTAGGAAATTTTAGCTTCTTCCTCAATGTGGATATTTCTATTTCAGAAATTTGCATAAATTTTTGTACAACAGTCTTGTCACTAGGGTCCACTCCAATCTTTACAATAATTTTCTTTAACTCATCATTCTGAACTGTTAAAGCTCTTGCACTGGATTTCTCTAACTTCAATTTCTCAAGTACCTTTCCCAACATATTTTTTGCCTTCATTGCCATTGCATTGGTCTTGGTCAAGTCATTTACAATTAACTGGTTAGTTTCCATATGCAAATTCATTTTATCCATCAAGGGAATCTTCTTCACATCCACAGTCACATTTACAGTATTGAAATTTTTAGAAGAACCTATTGACATGTCTGTGGGATGAGACAGGGCAATTCTAAATTGATATTTTTCAAGATCCATGACAGTCAAAAGTCTTGTTTGATCCGGAGCGACCTGATACTCAGCTTGGGCTTCCATGCTGGCCTTCATATTTTGATTCCTTTCTTCAATCTGTGTAAACATTTGTTTGATCAAAGGTACTGGCTCATGAGAGATTTCATGACTCCTAGGTGAAGTAGGAACATTTTGTTCTTCTCCTAAATGTAAAGAAAAACCAGGTGGGTTAAATGTAAATTCTTCAGTAAACTTTGTTCTCTTTTTAGCCCCTTGCTCCTCATCATCTACGTCAATCACTGTTTCTTTGCTTATTTTGTTTTATTTTTATGATATGATAGGGGTCTGAATGTTTGAACCCGCTAAACTTATCACACCTCTACTTGCTATCTTCTCCAAATCTGGCTTGCTTTCATGAATGAAAGTTGAATACCCATTCTCAATTCTTCTATTTGAAATTACACTGTGAGGGTCAGAAGCCCAACTTTCCCCTAACAACATATGCATCTCGTCTAACATTTTAGTAACCTCCTCAAATGCCTGTCTCATATTGACTATAAAAGGGCCTACAGTCATGGGTAATTTGTACATGTGCCCCTTTTTCATTGGCACAAAGTGAACTTGATCAACATTTAGACTCTGTCGAATAAATTCCAAGGCAAATATCCTCATAGGTACAAACGTTGGAAGTCTGTAAGGCTCAATACTTGCTCCATATAGCCTAATTTCAGAGTAATCCTAAAAAACAAACCAATCTCCAAATTTTCAAGTTGCTCCTAGATGTAAATACTCCTGAGATTTAGGTAAAAAACAAGGTGGAGGAACTCCATTCAAGATATTATATGCAACTGACATGAAATAATTGGCAAAATCAAACAACCCTGCTTCATTTTGCTCTCTTATTACTACATCTGTCCAGAACACTACTGATTTCCTTTTCTTGTTTACATCCATAATATTCAGACCTAAATGCGTGAAATCTTCCACATTTTGATATAAGAACAAGTAGACAATTAATGAAGGAAATTTAAAATAACCTGTTAATGAAGTCTCATCAGTTGTGAATTAACTCCCTCCTGCCAATATGATGGAATATCTAGCACTATTCTTGATTTCATCATCATGGAAAACATCCCCAAGACTGATTTATCCATTGCATTGTGATCTTCTTTGCCCAAAATTTTCGCAATGCTACTTAATACTGGTCGAATTTCAGCATCAAAAATCTCCATAGCAAATTATTTGCTGTCCGGTTGAAATTGCTTCATGTTTGGCTTCAAGAAGTATATGAATTGATTAAATTCTTCACTTGTAAGATTATCATAATAGGTTACCAGGGAATCGTCAAAGAACTGAACAGATGACTCTGAATCGGGATAGCAAAGGGCTTGACGGATTAGCTGGGTAGACACTTGCAAAAAATTCTCTCCCTGACAATTCATAACAAAGCATTTCCCAGCGTACATGACTGACACCAACCAATAGATAAATTCAGGAAAAAGGTGGGTTTTTGGAATACATGCAGAAAGTATTCCAGAATTGACCATGGCAGTAAAAACAGGGGAGGCTTTTTCATTTAGGATGACTTGCTAATAAAATGGAAGATGAATTATCGAAAAAAGAGTATCTTGAATACCCCCCTCAGTGTCCATGAGACGGATATGAGTAGCTGAACCCAACTAGGATGAACGCTTATCCATGACTGAAAAATTAACGTAAAGAATAACTCACAGGGTGGTCACTTCTAATAGGTTGAAAGGAAACTTAAAACAGGACGCAGAGCAAACAAATCAGAAAATATTTTGAAAAAACAATGCTAAGTTTGTTTAAATAGGTGGTGCGGCTTCGAAATTTAATGTTGACATGATGCGCCAAAAAGTCGTTGATCCGACGTGGAGGACAACTGTGAACAACTCAGCGTCCTACGTCACTGCGGGGGCTCCCAAGGTACGGGGGAAAAATTTGGTTGGTGCCCCCGCAATGAATCTTCACCATTCATCTATGTTGTCCTCGCATTCAACCGAGTTAATTGCGGAGGCACTCATTTAATTAACTTGTGCACTGATTGTGCCCGCGGGTTGGGCCTTTTGTTGAAGATTGAAACTATCAACGCTTTCCACCCAACAAAATGATTGATATTTAAACATAAATGCGGAACCAGCTTTCATAAAGTTTAAAGTGTTTAAACTTTTTAACTTTAATACATCAACATAAATGTTTTTTATGTTAAAGTATAAGAATTTTAATGCTTTAACATTTTTACAACAATTTAATTTTTTTTTTATATTTTCAAGAATTGAAAATAAAAAGAATATGCGAATGATCCACAACATCTGGCTCCACCTGGGGATAGTGTTTTTACTACGAAACACTAAGAACTTGAAAATCAGTGCCTTCACCTTGGGAATTAAGTCAAAAATTTCTTGATGAGAAATATACAATGAGGGAAAATCGAATATATACAATGATGAACTTGCTGCTTCAGTCTTGGAAATAGTGTTTCAAACACTACCCATTCACAGGCAGCTCTATTGCTTCTCCATCAAGATTTTCCAACATAAAAGTGTTATTTGGTCTAACTTCAGTGATTTTGTAAGGTCCATACCATAAAGGATCAAACTTGCCATGTTTCCCTTTCTCTTCTCTTCTGGTATCCCATCTTAATACCAAATCTCCAGTTTGAAACATGATATCCTTTGCCTTCCTGTCAAAAATAGACTTCATTTTTTCCTAATATGTGACCAAATTGTCTCTAACTTTATTTATACTTTCACTCAATTCTATTACCTTATGCAATCTTCTTATCAATGCATTAGGCTCCTCCTAAGCTTCTTGAAGAAAAGAAATAACTAGTCTTGCTAGTTGAGTGGGAAACAAAGCTTGAGTGCCATATACTAATTCATATGGTGACTTACCAATGGATCTTCTAGTAGTCATTGTCACTGCCTAGAGAGCAAAAATTAGTTTTGAATCCCAATTTTTTTGGTTTTCATTGATTGTTTTCTTCAAGATCTTCACCAATGTCTTGTTAGATGATTCTACTAATCCATTTCCTTGTGGGTGATATGCTGTGGAATGAGACAATATCACATTTATGAATCTGACTGAGTTGAATACCTGAGCATTGTCTATTACAATCTTTACTACCCATCCAAACCTGCTGAAAATATTCTCTTCTAAAAACTTCATTACTACCAAATCATTTGCCTTTCTGGTAGGAATTGCCTCTACCCATTTTGTAAAATAAGCTGTGGTAGTTAGAATCCACTTAAACTAGCCACTTGATGGTGGATTAATTTCCCCAATAAAATCTAATCCCCATTGTCTGAATGGTTCTTCAATGAAAATAGGAATAAGAGGTAAAAGAGCTAACCTTTTCTTTTCTGCAAACAATTGGCATTTCTGACAACTTCTAACAACTATGTATACATCAGCAAATAAAGAAGGCCAATAGAACCCTGATTTAAGAATCTTATGAGCAGTTACTCTCCAGCTATAATGACCTCCACAAAAGCATTCATGGTATTCTGTGATAACTTCCATTATTTCTTCTTCTGTCAAACATAACAACAGGACACCAACAGGATCTTTCCAATACAGTTTTGCATCAATTATAACATAAGGCCGAGCTAAGTTTTAGAGCTCTATACTTAGCTCTATTGATTGAGGGAGGACAAGAAAGGAAACAAAAATAGTGGATAATGTCTTTATACTAGTTTGAGCAAAGAAATTTGTATTTGATTGCTGAGTTTGACTTAACTTGATGATTTTCCTCAGCCACTTCATTTTGAGGTGCAAGCAAGTTAATTTCCAAAGCTTGGAAATTAGATTCTGTCAGCAATTTAGCTAGTCGCTATCCTTTGACTAACTTGGTAGGTTTAATGTCCAAATCATATTCTTGGATTTTGGCAATCCATTTACCTATTTTCCCCTCCACATCACTCTGTACTAGTACATCTTTCACAGCGGAATTAGGCACATATGCTACTATTTGAGAATGAAGTACATAAGTCATAAAAGATTTTAATGATTTAACTAAAGCATATACCTGCTTCTCTAGAATATTATATTTAAGCTCTAGATCTCTGAGGACCTTACTGAAAAAGGTTGCAGGTTGCTCACTTCCTTCTTCATTTTTCTATAATAACACAGCAGCAATAGTTGATGATGATGCAAATGAGAATATTTGGAAAGGCTTCAAGTAATCTAGACTAATAAAAACTGGAACTTCTTGGAGAGCTTCTTTAATTCTGCCAAAGGATTCTCTTGCATCCTTTTCCCATTTCACTTCAGCATTCTTTTTCAACATATCTTTTATTTTCCTAACAATCTTTGCATAATTCGGAACAAATCTTCTCAGAAAATTAATTTTCCCTAGAAACCTTTGGATGTCCTTTTTACTTCTAGGCAGTGGAATTGTTTGTATAGCCTCAACTCTTGCTGGATCAATTTTCACGCCTTTATTTGAAACTATATGACCCAGCAACTTCCCTACCTTTAGAGCAAACAAGGATTTCTTAGGATTCAATGATAACCCAAATTTTTTGCACTTCACGAAAGCTTTCTGCAGGTCCTTTAAAGGTTCATCATGAGAACCTGAAAAAATAGTAACATCATCAAGATAAATGACTACAAACTTGTCACCCATAAAATAAATATTCATTGCCCTTTGGAAAGTAGCTTCTGCATTCATGAGGCCGAATGGCATCCTGGCATACATGAAATTTCCCCAAGGTGTGGTGAAAGTGGTTTTCTTCTAATCTTCCTTCTCCACAGCTACCTGATTATATCCAGAAAAACCATCAACCATGGACAACCTGTAAGCTCCAGTCACTTTCTGCAAAACAAAATCCATCTTAGGAAAAGGATAATTATCTTTCTGAGAAGCTCTGTTCAAATTTCTGAAATCCACACATAATCTTATCTCTCCATTTTTCTTCCTGACTAGTACCAGATTAGAAACCCAATCTGAATATCTGAGTCGGACTATGATTTTTGCTTGCAAAAGTTTCTTTACTTATTTTTCAATTGGGGCAAGTAATAGTGGGTTAATTTGTTTGAGCTTCTATCTGTGTGTCTTCACTCCCTCTTTCAGTGGTATTTTGTGTTGAATAATTTCTAGATCATAAGTCTTTAAATCTTCATATGACCATGCAAACACATCCATGAATTGTTTGAAAAGATTGACATACCTTTCTTTATATTCATTAGGAACTCCTTTAAACAACTTGACTATTTTAGGCTCATGCTGAGTTCCTAAATTACATTCCTCCATTTCTCCATCTTGAGATACCTTTTTCTGATTTTCTGCCACATCATAAGCATCGAACAATCTCTCAAGAGGCACCAAACCTCTAGGAAAAATATTATCTTTCAGTTGAATTATCTTCTGATCCCCAATTTTTTGCTTCAGGTTTTTAGACATATCACTTTGATCACTTTCATCAACTTCTAAATCAATTTGGCTATATTAAAAATTTCCAATCATTGTTAAAAATTGATTAATTTGGTCATCATCCTCAAAAAATTTCCAATGCTTTACATTATCAAGGATTGAAGGCCTTTGTCTCAACTCAATTTCATATCTCAACCTTGGATTAATTGGTGGTTTAAATGTACTAGTTGCAACTGCTAATGAATCTGCCATTCTATTCTCTTCTCTTAGAATAAATTGAATATTAAAGGCTTCAAAATAATTTTCAACTAGATCCCACACCTCATTTATATAGGACCTCAATCTGGGATGCTTAGTTTGACACCAATTCTTAATCTATCTGATTATTAAGTCAGAATCACCAAAAACAGAAATAGATTGAATTCCCATTTTTTTGGCTGTTTGCAGGCTTAAAATCAATGCTTCGTACTCAGCCACATTATTAGTAGATTCAAATTCCAGTTTAAAGGAAAAATGTGAAAGGTTAGCTTCAATAGATATAAATATGAATCTAGCTCCTGTGCCCTCTTTAGAAAAGGCACCATTGAAATAACACTTCCAAATTTTATTTGAATGCAGCTCCTTGTGTATATTGGCTGAAGAAATCTGCTCTTTTGAATCTTCAGCAAATTCTGCATCTTCATGCAACATGAAACAAGAAAGATCTTCTTTCTCTTGGCCATAAATGGGGGAATTAGCTGCATCTTTCTTGGTTGTAGTTTTCAGAAATCTAGTTTCTATATATAACCTCCTTTCCTCCCCATTAAAAATAGGAATGATGGCATATGTAAAATCCAATTTCAAGACACCCCCAAGCTTTTATCCCCAGCATCTAGACAACAACATACCAAATATGGCCGGAATATCTGCTACTACAACATCCATCATAATACTCTTGGCTGGAATTTGAGCTAAGAAAACAACCATGTCTTTGATAAGACCTACACACTTCACCCTTTTTGAATCAAAGGAATAAAGGTCTCTATATGGCTTAGTGATTTGTAACTTTAGCTCATTCATCACTGACAGTGGCATAATATTATGCGATGCACCAGAATCTAGCATACAATTATGTAAAATGAAATCATGCAACGGAATTGATATATAAAAAGGTGGAACAGAGGAATCTACCTCTTCTACATGAGGCCCAAAAGTAACCACTGGCTTCTCTTCTTGCAAATTCACAATATCACCCACCTCATCAGACTGGGATAAATTAATAAATTCTGCAATTTCTTTCTTATAACCAGTTGTTTTAGCCAACTCAAGAAGAGGTACTTGTATTTTAACTTTTTCTAGCTCTTTCAACAAACTGAAAGTTTGATTTTGTTTTGTCAAATTTTCAGGTTCTTCTTGATTTTTGTTTAGATTTGCATGTTGCTCAGTAACAGTAACAATCTTCTCCAAAATATTAGAGTCATTAGATTTGACTTGGGAAGCCTCAGTTTGTTGCTTCTCCTTTTCTTCTACTGGATTCATGGGCTGCTTTCCCTTGTCTGGTTGTTTTATTGATTTTTTTTGTTGTGGAGTCACCATTGGAGAAGGAACTGACTCTGATTCTTTTTCTTTATCATCATGAATTCTCAACCTCTTTTTAGATCTCAATTCATAATTTTTATGTAATTAAGCTTGCATAAAATCAGTAAATTGTTTATAATAGTCATCCATCTCTTCCTAATCAAATGAAATATCAGCGTCTTTGCATTCTTCTTCACATTCTTCTTCTGCACTATCTTCCATATATATGGCAGAAATTTTCTCTTCATCTCCTTTCTGATCATCATCAGCAGACTGGGAAGGAGCTGCTTCTATATATAAGGGTGCTTGAACTTGATCCTAATCTATTCTTTCCCTATGCAGAATATGCAGGGGTTGCTTTCTAAATTTGGGATTAAAAACTCCTCTGTTTTGTTGTGTAGGTTTCTTGTTATCCAATTCCAACTTTACTAATTTGTTTGATAGATTTTTAGTGACCTTGGTCATGTCATCAACCCTTTGATCTTGTATTGACTCTTCTTCAGCTTTTCCTTTATGTTGAACTGATTGTTTTTTTTGGGCCTTCCCAGTAGTAGTCATATTTGCTTCAATTTCTAAGGCATCGGTTTGGATCAGTTCAAGAGTAGGGGACCTTCTTTCCCTCAAAGTAAAACTAAAATCTGATACAAATGCCCCAGCGAAAACAACTCTTGCTCCAATAAGAGGAGGTTTCATCTCTGTAGGAAAAATATTGTACAACTTATTGAATATTTTAATGAAATCACTCATATTTTCATCTGGTTTTTTCTTAATGGCATTAAACTTTGTCAAAGAATAACCATGGTCTCTCTTTTTACCCTATTAGAGTCGGTATCTTCATCCCTCCGTCAGAGATCAAATTTCTCTTGTTGCATTTCATTTTAGGTGTCTCATTCAGTTCAGTTAGCTGCATTCCATTAGGAGCATGAATCATCTGATGGAAGGGTCTTGTCACTCATATCCCTCATGTCTTGTACCTGCTGGTCTATTTCTGCTCATTAAAATCATTTACAGTCATTTTTGGTTTCATAGTTGGCAATGAGTCATTTTAGGGTTTTTAGTCTCATTAGGTCTAGGGTTTTATCAATATGGTCTCAAAATGCCTAATAATGGCCAGCAAGCACATGAGGGAGCTTCGAATAAGGTATCAGTGCAAAAATTTCATCATCATAATGCTTGATAATGATTTTTCTTCAAAACTCTGTTTTGAAGAAAAATTGTCTATTTTATCCTTATGTAATAAATGCAATGTAATTTTTAAGTTTGTAATAGTGCTCCATTCGCAGCCCTGGTCACCTTTGCCAAAACTCCATGCCCTCCATTCCCTGCAAAATAGACAAGAAGCTCATCATTCAGTCCAAAAATAAAAAACAAGCAAAACAGAGTTCTTTTTAAAAGTGTCAAAGTTTTCAAACATTACAAAGTGGGTTTTCAAGAAGCAAAAATTAAAATCTTTGGCATAAAATATATTTTCATGTTTCAAAGATTCATTTGCATGCCAAGAGACCGAGTGAGCCAAGAAAAATCATGAAGAAAGAAGTTTGGAGGGTGGACTGTGTTTAAGTTGGTTGCGCGGCGCACTGGGCAAGTGTCGCGATGCATAGGCTGAGCGCGGTGCATAGGGTTGCTCCTCTGTGTGTTATTTTGTTCCAGCGTGGCGCATCAGAAGGGTGCGGCGCACTAGGTTGACTGCGTGGCGCATTGGGCCAAAACACAAAAAAAATTTCCATTCTTCTCCAACATCAAATTTTCTCGGTTGCTCCATGTTCGAGTAAGTCAAAGCCACTCCTCTATTTCTCATAACTCTGCTTGGTGTTGATTATGAGATTGGTTATGAAAATTTGAGTACAAAACTAAACCCTATCATCTTGTTGAGAAGTGCCCCCTTGGGGTTTTGAAACTTGTTTTGGTGTCAATTATTTTATTCCCATCACCTTGTTTTTTCCCCTCCTCATTGTTTATATCCACACAACATTCCATTTCATTGTTCACCTTATATCCCAAGTCACTCATCCCTAAGCCTATTTCCCTATCCCTAAAGTCATTTCATTTCTTATCATTCCCATCTCCCCATCTCACTTGCAAAATTTCCCAAACCCCAAGTTTTCCCAAGAAGTCAAGTGGTTGTCCTTACACTTCAAATATCACTTGATTAAAGCTCATTGTCCCCACTACCTTATTTCTCTATAGTCCCTGCCATACTACCATACATTTGGAACTAAAACAAAAACATCAAAATTCTCATTTTCATCTATCAAATTCAACATAGACCTTGTATAGACCTTGGACATTATGGAGACAGATACAGATACATCATATGACCGAGATAGTGATTCCATCACTGAGTTACATGCACCTAGAAGTCCTCATAAAAGTGGCAGACATGTGAGAGAAGAGCCCACTTCATTGGCTGAATTGCAGGCTTGCCCACTTGCCATGGCATGTTTCCAACAACAGTCATGTTTTCAATTTTGTGAAATGATTGCTAGGATCCATTATCATTAGGAGTTGGCTTGTTTTTTTGTATTTCATTTACATGATGGTCAGGTAACTCTTACCGGTGTAACTTTCACTTTGACACCGGAAACTATCTCTCAAGCAACCAGAATACCGAATGTGGGAGAACAGTGGAACAAAAGACGGAAGGTGGACAGAGTGCATTATGAACCATATATCAGGCCTAGATTTGTGAGACAACTCAGCAGAGTGTTCCCATTCTGGTTCCTAAAGGATTCCTATGCGCCTCTGATGAAACTCATTATCAGATATTTCAGTTGTGAGGGCCATTTTTCACGCCTCTATGCCTACCATATCAGGTTATTGATGCATTTCACCAGGGTGAGGATGATGAACCTCCCTTATTTCATGTGTCGGAACATCGATAGAATGACCACTCTCGTGCAGAGGAAAACTCCTGAGCAGCAGTACAACAGTGTTTATCACTATGCACTCATCAAGATCGTGGTACATCAGCTTGGCTTGCAGGGTATTTCATGGGAAGATTTCATTTCCAATGGTTTCTTCACAGCTCCTCAGGTTCCTCCAGAGGTTGTTCATGATGCAGGTGAACCTTCATATCAATATGGAGGTCAGGAGAAAGAGACTACTAGTGTGCCGACATATGTCACTTATCAGAGAGGCACTAGAGGATTATTTGCAGTAGCCCGACGAGTATTATCTCCACCTGGGGTGGAAGGGGTCTCGCTTCTGTCATCATCAGCATAGGTACAGGTACAATATAGAGGTAAGAGGCTCATGCAGGATGAGGGGCCTTCAATAGGCCAAGATACAGGTTTCATACTCATTGATGAGGATTTGAGCTCACCAAGCTCAAAGTTGAGGGAGACTATTCAGGAGCAAAAGGCGGAGATAGACACTTTGTCCGTCAAGTTGAAAAGAGCCCAATGGATTATAAAATACCTGGAGCAGTGAAACAAATAGTTGGAATATCAGCAAAAAATCATGGAGTTGCAAAACATCCGTGAAGTCCGGCAAGCTGCCCAAAGAAGCCAAACCGAGATGACATCCATTGAGCGAGAGATTGAGGCTGATAGAGAGACTTGGCTTGAGAGGGTCAATATTCATCTGGAGAAGCTATTGGAGAAGGCCAACAAGGAAAAGAACATGCTAAGGCACATGAAGAATCATTATTGGGCGAGGAATCATGTTTGCAAGGCGCGAATCAAGATCCTGAAGGCAAAGTTAAAGAGGACGTTAAAGCGTCGCAAAAGGCATGATAGAATCCAAATTTTGGCCGAAGCTTCCTTGGCCTAGCATAGTGCTTGATGGTGGACATTCAGCCCAAATTTCAAGAAATTTGGGAAACTTTTTGTCAATTTTGATTTTTTTGGCCTTAAGACAAATTTTCCTGCGCAATGTGTCGCGCCACTTGGCGCGTGCTTACAATTGGCAGCTCCTCTTGAAGAAAATTTTGCATTTCTAGATTTTTTATCAAAATTTATGCATTCCTACCCATTACTTAAGGATTTTGACAAGTTTTGGGTTGCCTGAAGGGTCAGAAACACCTTAAAAATGGCCTTTCTGCCACTTTTTGGACACACAGGAAGCAGTGTTGGGAGATTTGATTTTTGGAGTGGAAAATTGAAACCAAATTCAGAAATTCCACTTGGGTTAGAAATTAGACAGGCAGAGCTTTCCAACGAGCTATCCTAAACTCACTTTGGACTCCGGGAAGGCTCTCACAATCAGCCCCAAAGTGGCACAACGCATATAGATTTTAGGCATGGCGCAATGGGAATTTTGGCCTAGTTTTCACTCAGTAACTCAGTTTTTCGCCTAGTTTTGGCCAGTTTGAATTTTTCATCTCAAAATTTAACTTGATGTAATTTCATGGCTTTGATGTAATTTTGGCACATTTTTGCTCATGTAAGTAGATTTATTCACCAAAAAGTGAATTGTAACTGAATGAATCAGTTTCCTATCTTATAGAGGTAAGCTGTTCCACTGCCTATTTTCCAGTTCTTAGTTTAGATCTTATTGAAACAGCTCCTAAACTAGTGAGCTCGACCCCTAGAAGCACGGGAATGAGTTAGGCTTGTCTATATCTTGTATCTTCTCAATAATTTTCAGGGTTGGACACTTGGGATTGCTTTGAGCTTCATTGTACATTTCATCTCTGCATTTTGGCAAAGGAATAGACCAGGGTTTGCAGCACTCTTTGGGATCCATGTGGATCTATTTTTTTTATGGTTTGTTTCTCTTTGTGATTGTAAGTTTACCGAAGTTTCATATGTATCATTTCCCTTCTCATTTCTTCTCAAATTAAACAAATAAGTGATAAAGGTGGAATCCATTAGATTTGCAGTGCTCTGCCTTGAAATTTTGTTTAATTTTCCATGTTTTCAACTGTCTGAAGAGGATTCTTGAATGCCTCTTTCCCTCTTCAACTCCTCACTGGTCTGATCTATTCATTTCATTCAATTTCGAAGCATCAAAGTAGTTTCCTTCCTTGCCCCATTCAGCCCTCTGCAAAACTTATCATTTCCCGAACCTAAAATTTTCCTTTCCCTTTGATTCCAACAAAACCCCCAAAATCAAATCAAACTCCTCCACATATATACCTAGCCTAAAATTAACCTTTATTTTAAGTCATCTCAAGCCTCACTGATCAGTTTTTGCTGACATTGACCCGGAGAGAGCCCTCTCCTTATCTGGTAGGGCTAGCTACCAGATTAAGCGTGGTTTGATGTTACCCTAGACTCTGCCTTCCTTCAGCCTGAGGTAGATTTAGGAAATAACATAGTGGCGAACATACTAGGGAATAAATGGTTTTCTTGTTAGTGTTATTCGTTTTACAAGCTACAGACGGAGCCTAAAGTTATGCCAGGTAGCCTTCGAAACGCTCTTGCTTTGCATTAATGAAAGTAGATAAACACTGCTTCAGTCAATCTCTGGTCTATTTTGTAAACATAACATCTAACTTGTAAATTTCCCCAGTACATCAGATCATTCTAGACTTTGGATGATGAGTTTAGAATTTGATAGGCTGAACAAGTTGGTTTTGTCCCTTTGATTTTGGAAAATAATTCAACACACTAGATTCCAGACGACATACCAGAGCAAATCCGGATCCTGATCCACCTCCTGTGTATGAAAATCCCAATCTTATTTAGATAATCCTTCGTCGAGAAAGTCCTGTGATTCCTCTGTTTAAATCTCATTCATGTGCCACTGTTTTTTAGTACCTTGAAGATCTTGAGTTTGACGAACAGTTTGAGTTGTCGTTGTTTGAGACTAAGTTTGAAAGTGCTATTGATTATACTGTCATAAATCCAGAGTTTATCAAATATCTTGAAATTGAACAGGCTAATAGATCCATTGACAGTTAAATTTTGAATATTCAGAATTCCATTGTGGCAAAAAATATTCCTGAGTTCATAGAGTCTGCATCTGCAACTCTTGGGTCATCTGCAGCTACATCTGGTTCACAAATTCATATCGAGCCTCTTTTCACTCCTACCATTCCCGTGCAACCATCTATCTCTGATCAAAAATCTGTAGTAGTCTTGCCTCCATCCATATGTCATACACCTCATACATCAACTACTCTGAATCCTCCTATATCTCCAAGACCAATTGTAAATCCACCCAGATTAATGGCTGCCCGATTTGAACCTCTCGTGTTGCCTCAAAACTTAGATGACATGCCCGCAGATTATCAAAGAAAAATTCCATTTTTTGATGGCACTCCTCAAAGTGTCACTGCTCAGCAACATGTAGATATAATGGCAGATTTCTTTGACCTTCATGAGATTGATGTGGAAAATGTAACAATGAGATTGTTTGTTCAAACCTTTGGAGGAGAAGTCAGAAAGTGGTTCATAACTTTGCCACCAAGAAGTATTGCTACATTGGCTAATATTCAGAGACAATTCTTGGATCGATGGGAAGTGTAGAAAGATCCTCTTTCAATCCTTTCTGAATATGACAATATCAAGCGAAATGTTGGTGAGTCCGTTCAAGACTATTGTATTAGATTCAATACTATTTACAATGAAATTCATGCTGATATAAAGCCACCTAGGGGGTCAGCTTTGATTAAATTTCCAGATGGATTCGATCCTAACATGGCTTATAAAATGAGAGAAAGAAGTCCAGCTACTTTAGAAGATATGTAGAAAATTGCAGTCAGTGTTGAAGCTAATTTGAATGCCAGGAGAGATAGAATGAGAGTTGGAAAGAAAGTACCAATAAAGGAAGCGATTTCCATGTCAGATAAAATGCTTCGAAAGATGGAAAATATGTTTGAAAGATTAACACTTGATAAGCCTAAACCATAGATCAGAAATCCTAACTTTCGTGGCCAGCAGCAACTGCAATTCAGAATCAAGGAAAGAGAGCAGCGAGCACAAGAACCAATAGTACAACAGCAAGTGAAAACACCCTTGCAGCAAAATTTTATTGGTACGGAATCAGATGATGAAGAG